>CAUYQG010249293.1:0-34886 GCA_963574415.1 Tarsius wallacei
CCGTGATCAAGCCACTGTACTCCAGCTGGGTGATGGAATGAGAACTTGACTGAAAAAAAAAAAAATATAGGTGAGAATCGGAGGGAAAAAAGTCCCTCATCTGTCTCCTTCTCTAGTCAGTTCCCTGTGAGAAGCGGGAGAGACAGCAGGTCCCTGACACACCCCTGCCCTCACCCCACTGCCAGGACATTGGCCTTATCTGCAGCCTAATTCAGAAGTTTTTAGAAAAGAGAACACAAGGAGCTCCTTTCTCAACTGCACTCTGCCCAAAAGAAGGCACCTCGATACAGAACCAGAATGTCTCTGAGCCCATGGAAAGAGGGGCTACCACCTATTTGAAAACTTTGGCCCAGAAACCCACGGGGTGTGGGGCGAGGGTGTTGTTCCTGTCCTGAGCACAATGCAAGCAGACACTTGGACAGACACCTGGAGAACAAGGACCAGGCCAGGCGGGCCAGGGGAGTGAGCCCAGACACTCTCCTCAAGACCTTCCATCCTCTGCTCTTGGAGACCAGCCAGGCTGCAAATCCCTGCTAACCTGCCCGTGCAGGGAAACCCAGGGTCCAAGTCTCCCGAGGTCTGTCCTCTGGGAAACCACAGGTCTGTTTGGCACTAGCGGGGTACCAGTAGGCAGTGTGTCGAGGGGTCTGATTGTGTGACCATTTGCATTTTTAACGCTACCAAACACCTCGTGCTGTGCTAATAGCAGACACCTTCTCAGGGACCCAGCCTGAGACAAATCAAGGAAGCCGGGTGGAGTCAGGGCACTGTCCGCTCCCAGAGTCTTTCTCGAAGCAGCCACTGCCCTTTGGGGTTCTCAGTCTCGTAGTAGTCCTCCCCCGGAGGCACCAGAGGTTCCAGCGCAAAGAGCTCGGCATCCCATTCCATGTCTTCTCCTGAGAAGTTAAAGAGGATCTGTCTGGAGCTCCCCAGGCTGGAAGGGAGGAATGAGGCAGAAGGTGTAAGTTCCAGGGCACAAAGGACAGGAACACTCGGATGACCACCGTTCCCCAGGTTGTTCCCCTAGTCCTGGACCTTGGGGAGGACCAAACAGTGTCCTCATGGGAACTGTGGGTCGGCCTCAGCTGGACCTCAGCCTGGCCTGGAAGGAGATGGTTGGGTGATGAGGGCTGGCTTGTGGTCTTCATATGTCCAGCCCATAGCCTATTATTATGGGAGGAAAATGCCATCTAGAAAGCCCCTGAATCCATGAGGGTTGAGTGGCTTTTGTAGAAGCACAGGGAAACAGCCGATAGGCCCTTCTGTTGTGACAGGTGAGGCCCGGCAGCATGGCCTGGGTGGGCCAAACTGACAGAGAACTTCCTGCTGTAAGTGTGTAGGTAACAGGAATTTGGGGGTCAGTGATGATAACTAGTCTCGGGAGAGAAGGATCCGGAGGGAGGGAGGCCACAAGAGACCGTGGCAAGAGGGGCCCAGCCAGCAAGGAATTCTACAACTCAGAACCAATGCCTTCTAGGCGGGAGCATCTGATTCGCTTGATGTCGGTTCCCGTTTGGTGCTAGCGCTGTTCAAACTCAAACCCTCACTAAAATCCGGAGCACACAATGTGTCGGTGGCACCTGGGGCCATAATGGAGGGGTTGGCACAGAGAATGAAAAAGGGCTCCATGGGCCAGGAAAAAGGGAGGCCCACCTAGAGCCGAAGCTAGTTAGGAGCAGGTGACAGCAGTGAGCCAGGGTAGAGTGTAGACTTTCGACAACAAAAGAGTTTTTCTAAACTAAGACCTCCTCTTCAGGAAAAAAAAAAAAAAAAGCCCATAACCTTTGGCAGGTAGGATGGGGCTCAAGGCACTTTAAGAGCCACCCCAAGCATCTGGAGGACCTGAGGACATCCTGGGTATGCTGCTCGGTCCAAGCACTTACTCCTTCTTGCAGGTTTTGGGCTTAAATTTCAAGGTGTTGAACGCCCCTTCCACAGCCTTGGGCAAATAGATGGGGTGCCTCTCCAGCCGCCTCTGAGTACCGATGGCCCGGCGCTCCGTGCTCCTTCGAAATTGGCCATCTATGGTGTGTGCGGCGCGGGCGGCGACGTCCTCTGAGTGTCTGCGCGGCGCCCGCAGGATCCAGTTGGAATGCAGGCTGTGCTCCCGGGAACTGGTGGCCACTGGAAGAGACAGGACCCGAGAAGGGAGGACTCGCAGTCGGGAGGGGCACGAGGCTAAGGAGAGGGCGGGTCCAACTGAGAACTCACAACAGATAGGTAGAGAGAGCCAGCCATGTTCCCAGCAGCGAGAAGGCCTGGTAGCCAAGCAAAGGGGATTTGACTCAGCAATTGTGGTGCAGGATACAGTGGGATATTAGGTCCACAAAAAATGAGGGCGTAGATCTACATTGATTGGGAAGAAGTCCAAGATGCACTGCAAATTGTTGTGTTAATTAACAATTGTTAATTGTTAAGTGAAAGATTAGTTTATAAAAAAAAAAAAGAAAATTAAAATGAGTGCGAGTGTGTTAAAACACTTTTGAGGCCGGACTCGGTGGCTCAGCCTGTAATCCACTTTGGGAGGCCGAGGCGAGTGGACTGCCTGAGCCCACAGGTTCGAGAACAGCCTGGGCAACTTGGCAAGCCCTCGTCTCTAATAAATACAAAATTAGCCAGGCGTGGTAGTGCGCACTTGTAGTTCCGGCTACCTGGACGGCTGAGGCAGAAGGATCGCCGGAGTCTAGCAGGTCGACGCTGGGGCGGCCGTGAGCATGCCACTGCACTACAGCCTGGGAGACGGAGTGAGACTCCGACTCAAAAAAAACCCAAAACGTTTGTAGGGACGTCAACAGTGATGATTATCTCTGGGTTTGTTGTATTGCAGGTCGTATTTTTTTACTTTATACTGGTGCATCATTTGATTAATTTGATTTACAGTGAACATATATTATTGTTAACAGAGAAAAATGGCCATTGCATGACAAGAGTCACTTTCATTAAAAATTATACCTATGAGCTGGGCATGGTGGCTCACATCTGTAATTCCAACACTTTGGGAGGCCAAAGTGGGAGGACTGCTTGAGGCCAGGAGTTTGAGACTAGCCCAGGCAATACAGCAAGATCTCAACACTACAAAAAAAAAAAAGGAAAAAGAAGTTATCTGGGTGTGGTGGTGCACACCTGTAGTCCCAGCTACTTGGGAGGCTGAGGCAGGAGGTTCACCTAAGCTCAGGAGTTGGAGGCTGCAGTGAGCTGTGATCATGCCATTGCACTCCAGCCAGAGTGACAGAGTAAGACCCCGACTAAAAAAAAAAAAAAGAAAGAAAGAAAGAAAAGAAAAAGAAAAATTATAACTGTGAAGGTGACACTTATAGATTTTAATCATCCTTTCACCAACATCCTGAGTTGCCCGGGCCCCCTCCCAGGGAGAGGGCCGCTCCCTGATGGGGACTGGAGGGGCTTTGTGGGAGAAAAGGATGAGGAAGGGAGAATGAGCTTGGGGAGTGGGGTCCCCTTCTGTGAAATTGCACAGAACCCAGTTTGAGAACCCACGTCTCACAGACACACATCCGTCAAAGCCAGAACAACAACAATAAATCACAAGCTTGTCATCTTTTGAGCATTAGCTAAAACACGAATTATTTAACATTGGTACCAAAAGCTGTTACCTTAATATCTAGAAGCCAGTATTCCCTGTGAATAAAATCAACGCTACATTGCACCATGGCGGGGGGGGCAGCCAAAGATGAAAGAAACTGACCGCTGAGCAATGGAGTTCAAAAGCGGACTCAACTCATGGATGTGTTTGGATTCTTCCCTCTCCACCAGGGTGGGGTGAGGGGGCTGTGGCACCCCTTGGTCGGGAGGGAAGCATGGCCTATGCTTCCCTCTCCCATCCTCTCTTCCCCACCCCCCTCCAGAGATCCAGGCTGGGCCTGGGCAGGCACCCTGGGCACCCCTGCCCTGCCCACCACCCCACCACCTATCCTAGGTAGGCTCGGAAGCTAGATTTTCAAATGTAGTGAGTTTATTTCTTTTGTTTCTTTTTTTAATTGTGAAGTGTGCATAACGTAAAAGGCACTATCGTCAGTATTTTTAAGTGCATAGCTCAGTAGTGTTCAGTGTATTCTTACTGTTGTGCAAGCGATCTCCAGAACATTTTCATCTCACGAGACGGAAATTCCATACCCTTTCATCCACCCCCGCCCCCATGACACCATTTCTTTCATCATTTCCCTATTGCTCTCCTCCTTGGAATCTTGGGAGAGTTCCATGGGTTTCAGCTGTGGTAAGTGAAGGAATTTCTGTCCCAACATGGCCTCGGGGTGTTGGAGGGGCGGGCTGGAACAGTGGCAGCAGGAACAACCAAAGCAAGAGGTCCCCAAAGAGGACGGCTCACCGGCCAGGCTCCGCAAGTTTTCCCTTTAACCGAAGAGATGGGATTCCAGATGACCTATCTTATAAGTGCACCCCAGAGCCCCCAGCCTGTAGTCATGCCTGCACCATGGCCACCCGCCTTCGGCCACCATGCTCCCTCTGCCTTCCGCGACACTCACCATCAAAATCCACGTCTTCATTGGGCGAATCAGCCTCAGCAGCCCGGGGCCGTCTCTCTGTGTCCAGCTCTGCAATGATGGAGTCAAAGAAGGCCATGGCCTCAGCCACATCGGCGCTGAACTGCGAGTATTTCTTCAGGGCTGCCTTGTTCTAGAGGTGAAGGAGAGAAGAAGGTTGTCCAGCCAGCCCCTAAGCACCTTCATGCAAGTGAGCCAGAGACCCTGGAGAGGACTAAATGCTGCTAAAATGAAATGCACCCGGAGTCAGGGATTGGTGGGATGCCAAAGGTAAATCTGAGTAAGTGCCCTGTGGAAGCAAGATAGGCACTCCAGATCATGATTGCTGTGGGTCCATGGACTTCTAAGTGACCCAAGGAGGGACAGTGAAATAACAATGAGGTCTGCTTCTTTCTTGGTCGTGGATTTGCTATCAGACATTAGGCAGAACAACTTTTCTTTGGCCTTGTTCCCTGCTGGTACACATCCTCAGGTTGGCAATGAAATGCTCACAGCAGAAAAAGAAGCCAAGATATGTTGAAAACGCTCTGTAAGAACTGTCAGTTTCTAAAGGGAGGCTGGTGCGGTGCCTTACGCCTGTAATCCCAGCACTTTGGGAGGCTAAGGCGGGGAGATTGATTGAGACCACGAGTTCAAAACCAGCCTAAGCACTATACCGAAACCTCATCACTACAAAAAAATCAAAAAATTAGCCAGTCGTGGTGGTGCGCGTCTGTAGTACCAGCTACTTGGGAGACTGAGATGGAAGGATAGCCTGATCCCAGTAGGTTGAGGCTGCAGTGAGCCGTGATTGTGCCACTGCATTCTAGCCTGGGTAACAGAGTGAGATCCTGACTCAAAATAAAAATAAAAAATAATTAAAATAATGTAAAAATAAAGGGGCCAAATGTGGACTCAAGTCGTGGAAGAAATTTAAATCAGTACAACTGTTTGAAAAGTGCAAGGAAAAATATCTGTTCTACCTAACTAGCTTTCAGGCTCTATCCTGACTTGTTCTTCATAATCCCACTTCATCTTCACCATAGTCCACAAACAGTGAAAAGTGACTCACATCATGTAAGCTCAGACACCATGGTGGGCTTCGAAGGAGAACTCACAGTCTTTGAAATTGACCAAACCAGCATGCGAACTAATAAAAAGCTCTCTGAGGAATTTAGGAAATAAGAGAACTTGGGGAGGAAAAAAAAGACAAATGTGTTAACGTGGGCTCTTCTGACCAAATGTACAGTTCTTTTATTTCCTGCGGGCATTTTGAAAGGATGCTATTGAAAGTGAGTATGACTTTTTTTTTTTTTTTTTTTTTTTGTGTTGGTGTGTCACTCTCGCCCAGACTGAGTGCAGTGGCCGCTTCCAGTCACTGCAGCCTCGACCTGCTGGGCTCCGGTGATCCTTCCACCTCAGTCTTCCAAGTAGCTGGAACTACAGGCGCGCGCTACCACGCCCGGCTAATTTTTTGAATTATCGTAGAGATGAGGTCTCGCCACGTTGCCCAGGTGGGTCTCGAACCCGCGGGCTCAGGCAATCCGCTCACCTCAGCCTCCCAAGGCACAGGATTACAGGCTGAGCCACCGAGCCCGGCTAAAAGTGAGTATGATTTAATTACAGACTGGTGTGTCAGGAAAGAGGAACGGTGTCTCTGTGTATAGGAGGTTTTTGTGAAACATATGCATTTTGTACTGCTAGAAAACATTTTTAGATCATTTTTTCCTTTTATATTTGTTTTGTTTTGTTTTTGAGTCAAGGTCTCACACTGTCATCCAGGTTGCAGTGCAAGGGCATGATCATGGCTCACTGCAGCCTCAACCTTCTAGTCTCAGGTGATCCTCCCACCTCAGCCTCCCAAATAACTGGCACTATAGCCATGCACCACCACACTTGGCTAATTTTTTGATTTTGTTTTTGTAGAGATGAGGTCTCCCTATTTTGCCTAGGCTGGTCTCGAATTCCTGGGCTCAAGTAATCCTCCCGCCTTGGCCTCTCAAAGTGCTGGGATTACAAATGTGAGCCACTGCAACCTGATCCTCCTTTTATATTTGTAAAGAGAAAACTACTGGAGGACCACAATATACACCTGAATCTTTTCTGTTAGAAGTGGAAGCCTGGCCACACAGAGTTATCATCCCCCTTCAAAGAACCTGCTAATATGAAAGTGAGGACAGCATCAAGTAAAAGTCCCCAGGACAAAGAGAACAAGAGAAAGGCCATTCATGGAAGAAAGACGTCCAAAGGCTTCTGTGGGTCAGAAAGAGGTTGGAGGGAGCCTGATGGGATGGAGCCAGGGACTGGCTCCCAGAACGACACAAGTAAGAAAGCAGCTGAGAAGGGGGACAACTCGACCCCTGGAAAGCGGAGACTCACCAGACATGGCAACAGCAGGCACACCAAGGGCTGGGCGTGGACGTGAGACTGAAATATGGAAGGTGGGGGCGGGGAGTAAGAAGCAGTGTCGGTTGAAGGCCTCTATTTCTGCTGCTTCCTCCGTCTTCAATGTTCTCACTAGCTAACTCTGATTCATGTATGGAGACTTAGCTACAAGAACACCTTCTCCAGGAAGCTCCCCCCTTCTCCTGGGCTGTCTCCTTCCTCTAGGTTCCCATAAGCCTCAGTACCTACCCTAGTTTTACTATGGCACGTTCCATTTTAGAGATATTATTTTTTTGAAGCATGGGAGAAAGAAACAAAGAAGAGAGAAAGCTCCCCAATCCAGACTGACTCCCCCAAGGGATGAATGAATATTATTAAATAGTAATGCAAGGTCCATAGGTTTTTTTTGGGGGGGGTTGGTTTGTGCATCTCAAAATCCCCCCAACATGGAGGGGACATCTCCAAGTGTGTAGTAGGTAACTGCCATCAGTGGTGGCTTCACGCAAGGGTCTCTCTTCCTTGTGTGCACCATAGTCTTTCTTATCTGGGCTACCCTACGATTTGATCTAAGTGATTCATTCTTAAGTATCTCTCTGGACAGCAGCTCAAAGCACTGAAACCAGTTGTTTTTGTTTCTTTCTCTTTTTTTTAGATTAGGAAATATAGTTTATTTAAAAACCAAATTAGAGAGAGAGAAAGGAGATTCACCTCCCCAAAGTAAATGAGGGAGCCAAAGTCTGCTTTTTGTTTCTTAAATTATCTAGAAGAGAGCCAACTTGGTGTCTTTGAGGCAGGGTAGCCAGCACAGGTTAGACATAGATAGATACATTTCCCATTAATAGGTTTTAGAAAATGTTCAGACATTTTTAAAATTATGTTTTACTGCAGGCCAAGCTGGCAGCCTACCTCACTCCCTTGGCAAATCAAAAGAAAACTCCCTCAGATGCCAGACTAGGACAGCCCAACCTTTCAATTCATGGTTTAGCATAATAATCACTAAGAAACTTTCGGATTCCCTGTCAAAAGCAGAAGGCCAAAGACCACCCCTTGACTAATCAAAGCCATAGAAATGATAATAAACCACCTTTTAGCCAAGGAACTTAACTGGAAACGTCTGGTAGGTCTTCTGCAAAAGACAATGTGGTCAGGAAAAAAACCAGCCCCCTCCCTTCCCTCTTTCCATCAGGAGCCCAGAGATGTCAATCTCCAGAATGGGGTGACCTGGCCTCCACCCTTTTTTTCGTCTATCAATCATTGTGAAGGAGTATCAGGTCTATTGTAAACAGCAAAAGCACAGTTTCTTTTCACCCATGCCAGTTCTGGCATGTCACTCTGTCTTTTCTCTCTTCCTTCTCTTAAACTTTGTTTGAAAACTTTGCCATCTCATTTTAGATACAAGCCAAAGAATCTATGGGTTTTGTACAGCACCCCACCTGGCATCATTAACCACTAGGGGCTAAGAACACAGTGAACACCCTGTCACCGGTCTGTTAACACAGACGCTGGACTGTCCTGAATCCTCTGAGGATGGCATTTACAAATCAAAAAAGAAACCACTAGCCCAGAAATCACCACCTCAGCCACTGGACTCTGTCATCAAAGCTAGTGGACAAGAGTTATTTCAGGTGCACATTTGTTGGTTACTCCAAATATTCAAACATGTTGTTTGTGTCCAACACTTCAGCTTTAGGTTTCCAGACCTGGGTCCCCTTCCTGTACCTGGCCCTTTCTGCTATGCTCCGTAGCGATTGCCATTCCAGGCTAACCAAGGAACGTTGACAAGTGAGCTCCTCGGCCAACACTGAAGAAGTGGCTCTTCCAGTTCCCTCTTCTGGGGCTCTCCTGGGCCAGTAAATACGTTATTATTATGACATTTGTTTTTGGCCAGGGGTAGTGACACACCTGTAATCTCAGCATTTTGGAAGTTTGAGGCAGAAGGATGGCTTGAGGTCAGGAGTTTGAGACCAGCCTGGGCAACATAATGAGACCCCATCTCTACAAAAAATAAAATAAAGTAAAAAACTAGTTTCTGGTAGAAGGGCTTTCAGATCCTGGCATGACTGGTGAGTAAATCATTGGTGGCACATTGGTGACTTTTGTGAATAACCCAGAGGTGCCTGTGTGACCAAGTCTCGTCACAAAAGAAAGCTTCCCTCCATTTGCCCAACTGCCTTCATTAGATACCCCAACCCCAAATCCCTTATGGAATAAGATATGGAAATAAATAAACATAAGTGAATAAACAAATTGCGCTCTTTCTTGCCTGACTGTGCCTTTCTTCCCTGCAAATGATCCTTTGCAAGTGGCCCTTTGACCCAGTCTGATAGCCCAGTTTGGGGAGGTAACAGTCATATCCCTCATCGCTGTCAGGGTGACTCTGTAACAGTGGTGCCCAGTCCCTCCTGGGTGCTATTAGACTATCTATGCCTGGCCTTCTCCCAAACCAGCGAATTCAAATAATCAAGAGACCCTAATACACAGCTGCTGGACCACTGCTCCATAGGGACCCAGACATGGGCAGGACAACAAGGGGGCCCACGAATCCTCATCTCATTGTCTGGTTTAACATGGAAAACCTAAAATACCAGTCATATTCCCTGGTTTTGCAAGAGAGACAGGAGTGTCTCCGTGGTGAACACAGAGAAGGCAACCAGGAGCTAGGGATAGAGGCCACTGAGGAAAAAAACCAAACGCTTCTGGATTAAGGAGCCCAGCCTTCTCGCATCCTAGTGTTCTTCCAGTTACCCAAGAGGCCCAGGTAGGAGACTGAATCTGGCTTCTGTGCTCTCCTTCTTGACTGGGGATAGGAGAGTGTCCTACCCACAGAGGTACAGATTCCTGGCTCCCCAGCTGCACCTAAACCCCATTCTGGGCAGGCATTGCCTCCGCTTGTATTCATACATTAGTTTGCTTCCTGGGTTTAACGTTCAGCATTTACCCCTGCTATGCTTCACTGTGGCTGGACCCAGCTGCTGCTCCAAGGTATTAAAATGGCTTGTGATTCTGATCTCCTCCAATCGCCAAACCTGCTTTGCTCAGGAATCGTTCCAGTTTGTGCCTGTTATTCCAGTGTGTTTATGAATAGTCCCTCTTTCCACTCTCCAAAGTGTCCCTAGTTGGAGGATAAATCACCAGCTCCCTCTACCCAAACCACGAGTCGTGCCATCTCATTCCAGTCTGTTACCACCTGGAAGAAGCAGACTGATCATTTTGCTGTGTATATGTGAGTTCCTGTGTAGATGCATAATATTTTCCTAAATTCTTCACTTTAGTCCACTTTTTTCGATCACCAAACTTTTGAAATAGGGCTTATTCATTTTAATTATTCATTGTCTTTTTTGCCTATATGTTAGCCACAATATTTCATCTAAAATTTCCAAATGTGGTTTAATTAAAGGGAGGGGGGATGTTAAAGGCGCTTGTAAAAAAATTGAATGCAAAATCCTTCTGGATCTTTATAATTTATATTTTTCAAATCTGTCAAATTTGCCTTATTCAAACCTCATTCTGTTACCTTTTTTTTTTAGCAGTTCTCTTTTTTGAATCTTTCTAAAGTGTTCAACTTAATTTTCATAGAAGAAATTCTCTTTTATCACTCATATTTCATTGTTTATAATATTTAATTAAATTACATTTTATAATACTATAATAAGTCCAAATAACAAAAACCAGTTTGGGAATAAATATAACTTAATTTTACTAAGTCCATAATTTGAATTGTGACAGTTGAGAAGTAAACAGACATATCCCACTTTTTTGGTTTTTTGCTTTTGTTTTTGCTTGTATTTATTCCTTGAGTTGGAGTCTCACTCCATTGCCCAGGCTAGAGTGCAGTGGCACATGAACGGCCAGCCCAGTATCGACCTGCTGGGCTCAGGCGGTCCTTCCACCTCAGTCTTCCAAGTAGCTGTAACTACAGGCAGCTAATTTTTTGATTTATTGTAGAGATGAGGTCTTGCCAAGTTGCCTGGGCTGTTCTCGAACACATGGGCTCAGGCAATCCCCTCCTCGGCCTCCCAAAGTGCTGGGATTACAGGCTTGAGCCACCGCACCCGGCCTCTTTTTCTTTTTTTGAGTCAGAGTATCACTCTGTTTCCCAGGTTGGAGTGCAGTGGCACAATGACAGTCACCACAGCCTTGACCTGCTGGGTTCAGGTGATCTTTCCACCTTAGCCTTCCAAGTAGCTGGAACTACAGGTGCATGCTGCCATGCCCAGCTAATCTTTTGATTTCTTGTGGAGACAAAGTCTCGCCAAGTTGCCCAGGCTTGTCTTGAATCCCTAGGCTCAGGTAGTCCTCTCACCTCTATCTCCCAAAGTGCTGGGATTATAGGCATGAGCCACAGCGCCTGGTCAATTTTTAAATTTTATCATAAAAGTGCTTATATTCAAAAACTAGAGAAAATAGAATCATGAACCCCACATAGTCATCATCACCTTCAACAACAATCAACTTTCTGCCATTCTTGGTCATCTATCATCCTCTCACTTTTTTCCTTAAATCTTATCCTAAAAAAATAATTTTACTCATAAATACTTCAAAATATATCTTTCACAGATAAGAGTTTTGGCAATATCATCCACTTTTTGAAAGAGGACAGATAACCACATGTGATTATATTTCTATTTTTAACAGACAAGATTCAGATTGTCGGTTGTGCTTCAATATTTTTTCTAAGAAAACTCTTTACAAATGGAAAAAGAAAAAACCTATCATTTAAAGATGTTTTCTAGTGAAAAAAAATGTATGCAGTTCACAAAAATTTTGTACATATATAGAGATGCTGTTCACCATAACGTTCAATTTCTAGATGAGCTCAGGCGATCCTTCCACCTTTGCCTTCCAAGTAGCTGGAACTACAGGTGCATGCTGCCACACCTGGCTAATTTTTTGATTTATTGTAGAGATGAAGTCTCACCAAGTTGACCAGGCTGGTCTTGAACCCCTGGGCTCAGGCAATCCTCGCGCCTCAGGCCTCCCAAAGTGCTGAGATTATAGGCATAAACCTATAATCTTCTCTGATGAGAAGTCTGCTCTAATTTTTATCTTCGTGCAGCTGTGTGTAATGTGATTTTTTTCCTTCTTGTCTTTTCAGCAATTTTATTATGATATGCCTACATTTTATTGTTGTTGTTATTTATCCTGCTTGGTGCTTTCTGAATTTCTTAGATCTATGGTTTGGTGTATGTCATTAATTTGGGGAAATTCTCAGTCACTCTTCTCTCGGATATCTCTTTTGCTCCTTTCTCTCTTCTCTGAGATTCTAATCACACTTATGTTAGATGTTTGATGTCCTGCAGTTCTTGGATCCTCTATTCTTTCTTTTTTTTCACTACATTTTCTTTGTGTGTCAGTTTTGGTCATTTCTTTTGATGCACTCCAGTTTGCTGATTCTTTTCATGGCTGTGTCAAGTCCACAAAGACAGCCTTCATCTCTGTTACTGTGCTGCTCATTTCTAATCTCTTCATTTGACTCTTTCTTATAGTTTCCATCTTTCTGCTGGAATTCTTCATCAGACCATGCATGTTTTCTACCTTTTCCACTAAAGATTTTGACATATTAATTATTGCTTTATTTAAAATTCCTGTCTGATGGTTCCCATGTCTGCCATATCTGAGTCTAGTTCTATCAGATGCTTTGCTGCTTGACACTGCATTGTTTTTGTACACATATAGAGATGCTGCTCACCATAATCATGCTTTTTCATGACTCACAATTTTTTGTTGAAAGTCAGGCATTTTGTGTAGGTCATTAGACACTGAGATTTTTAGGCCTGGAAATGGTCTTTCCTTCGGCTAGGCCTTTAACTTGCCTTTGAGTCTGTCTAAATAGGAGTTTAGCAGGGATTGGGGTCGGTTGTCACTATGGTCACTCCGGGAGCATCACAGACTTTCGATTTCTCCAGAAATACCTTGTATTTCAAGTAGAGGCTAATTTTCCAGAGAATTTCTCCTCAATGCCAGCTGCATCCTCAGCTTCAGGTCTTCCCTTTGTGCTCTCCACGCCCTTGCCTCTTTCTTAGCAGTATTCCACTGTTACTCCTTGATGCTTGTTAGCGTGGTGGTGAGAGGCAGGCAGGCGTGCACTGTTATTCTGATTAGGCTCCAGTCTTAGGCATGTGTCCCTGGGGATGTGGCCTTCTCAGTGGCCTTGCCCTCCCCCAGCCGTACTTGTGAGCCCAGGATGCCTTACCCTTCCCATGCCCTCTCCCCCACTGAAGTTGTTTTCTAGGCAGAGATAAGAAAGAGTGATGTGGGCAGGGCTCCATAAACTTCTCTCAGCAGCTGTTTTTCCCTCCTGCTGTTCTGCACTGCTACTTTCTCGGGACTCTCTCCCAAGCCTCCATGAGGACCCACTGAGGCTCATGGGGAGTGTAAACTTCACTTATGTCTGTGACACCGTCACACTCTGCCACCACCAATTTGTTAACACTTCTAGGTGAAGTCTTTTTACCAGTGTCCATCTGTCTGCCCCAGGTAAACAGGTACAGGCATCCTGCCTCTCCCAGCAGATTCCTCTTTCCTCTGAGAATTTGGGCTGATTGGTTCTCCTGTTTTCAAAGAGTCACAAACTTGTAGGTTATCTTTTTTTTGTTGTGGTAGTGGTTGTAAGGTTGTAAGGTTGGGAGTTATATCCTTTCCATCTCTCTACATCCTGAACAGGAACCAACAGTCTCTCCAATGTTACAGGTTTTGTACTTAGCTTATTTAATTTATATTTGTGTCTCTTTTATACTGAAAATCTTGGTTCTATATACGTAACACAATTGCTTATTTGCTTTATACCACTGTGTATAATAGTTTCAAAATAATAACACCAACATTGTCAATAGTAAGCCCAGTGAATGCAATTTAAGGTGTGTGTGTGTGTGTGTGTGTGTGTGTGTGTGTGTTTTGTCCTTGAGATATATAACCAAAATTCTTAGAGTCTCTTGGAACAATTCTTTTCTGTGTGATTATGCCACTGTCTTGGTAATCACTTTGGTTCCTATGATCCAGATGAATTTTATGTGTTAGGGACTGTTTTTGTTTCTTTTTGATTAAATACCTTAAAAATACATAAATAACACTCATGGTTCCAATTAATATAGCTAACATTCAGGAGGAGGCTAGCCAACCCTTCTCATTTTCTCCATTCCTTCTTTAGTATTTTGTTTATCCTTTCTATCATTTCTTTTTTAAAACTTAAGCAAGCAAATATTTATATTTGTATTTACCCCCTTTAAAACAAAAAGCAGCATATCATACACACCCGGGAGCATTGCTTTCTTCACTCAGTGCATCTGAGGGTCACTCCATAGTCATATAATAGAGAGCCTTCTCATCTCTTTCAATAACTGTATCGTTCTCCATTGTACAGACACACTGCATGAGCAAATGACAGCCCCCTATGGATGGATATTTGCAATCTTTTGTTATTACAATTAGTGCTGCCTGGCTGGGCGCAGTGGCACATACCTGTAATCCCAGCACTTTGGGAGGCTGAGGTAGGAGGATAACTTGAGGCCAGGGTTCAAGACCAAGCTGGGCAACACAGTGAGATCCCATCTCTACAATTAGTGCTGCCATGAAACCTTATATATATATAATTCTGCATTTTGCCTGTAATACCATAGTTCGAGGCAGGTTTTGATTTGTAAATATCCAACTTTCTATGGGTATTTTAGAGAGAGAATGCTAAGCATCAAGTGATCTGGCAAGTTGATGGGGTTTGATGAACACAGCTTCTATTGTCCTTTTGGAAAGTACACTTTTCAAGGGAATGCTTCTACACTGTTGGTGAGAGTGCAGGCTAGTTCAACCTCTATGGAAAGCAGTGTGGTAATTCCTAAAAGAAATAAAAGTTGACCTTCCATATGATCCAGCAATACTCCTGTGAATATACCCAGAGGAACATAAATCATTCTACCAAAAAGACACCTGCACATGCATATTTATACCTGTACTACTCATAATAGCAAAAACATGGAACCAACTCTACTGTCCATCAAAAGTGAACTAGATAAAGAAAATGTGTTACATATACATGATGGAATATTACACAGCCATGAAGAAGAACAAAATCATGGAATCTGTAGCAAAGTAGATGGAGTTGAAGACCATATCATACTTAGTGATCTAATAGAAACAAAGAACTAAATACCAAAGGTTCTCACTCATAAGTGGGACCTGAACATTAATCATGTTCACATAAGGGAGGGATTGGCAGTCAATGGACACTGCCAGGGGAGGGAAGCAGGGAGGAAGAGGACATGTGGCATCACAAAGGGTACCTGGCCCTAAGCCAGGGGAGGTGAGGGCCAATCGGAGGTCCAAACTTCACCTGCACGCAGCCTGCTTGTGTAGCTAATCCTGACT
Source organism: Tarsius wallacei (assembly GCA_963574415.1). Taxonomy (NCBI): domain Eukaryota; kingdom Metazoa; phylum Chordata; class Mammalia; order Primates; family Tarsiidae; genus Tarsius; species Tarsius wallacei. The sequence continues at coordinate 15,240 of CAUYQG010249293.1, forward strand.
TGTATCCCACATCTCTATAATAAATAAGCAAACAAACAAATACATAAATAAATAGTACACTTTTCAATGTCTCCAAATGGATTTTGTGATGGTTTTCTAAGTACCAATTCTAAGCTACAAGTCAGGGCTGGGCCTTTTCCAGTCCTGGATTGAACTCAGGCTGATTTCAGCTTTTTCTGCCTTCTCTCAATTTTCATGGGGCATTCTGATCCACACCATGATATTCCCTTGGTGATTCCTTTGGGGCTCAGGCTAATGTCACAGGAAAGTCTACTTTACAAAGAGGTGGCTGTACAAAATGAGAGTTCAGTCATCCATACCTCTGGGTGAGACCAAAAATGGACCTCCCTTCCTGAACTCACAACTCCAGGCAAACGTGGATTGCTTCCTTCCCAACATTGACTTGTTTCTAGCCCAGACCTTTTGGTCTTCGGAAAGGCCAAATGTCACACAGCCTGCCTTCTGTTGCAGCCTGAGTTTTAGAGGGTCCCTTTGACATCAGCCCTGAGGAGGCCCCAGGGAGAAGGAGCTTTCTGTGAGAGCATCTGTATCACGTTGCGGACTCCCCTCCAGCCTGCCTTTCACATTTAACCCTCCGTGGCCTCAGGGTTATCATTTTCCAAGCCTCCCCTGCTCCATCTCCCCACCCCAGGCCTGGGCCTCAGATTACATTTCCCAGATGGAATCTTTTGCATTTTCCAAACCAAACTCCAGCTTGTTTCTCATTTTAATTTCTAATTCCTGGAGGACAGTTTCTGATATTTTTCTGCATTTCATACCAGCCTGCTATCCTGCTTAGTTTTATCTCCCCCTGGGTACCTGGGCTGCCCGCTTCTTCAATCTGTTCATTTCCTTCTGGGCTCTGTCTGTATTTTTCTGCAAGAGATCTGAATACTACAAGATGAACTTCCAGTTGTCAACAGCAACCTTCTGTCAAGGGGAGAAGAGGGGAATATTCTAGACTTACCCAATGCCAAGGAGACCACTACTAAACATTCAGGCCCCTCCCGCCTCCCCTGGTGGGCAATCCCCTCCCCACCCCGAGGGTCAACCATGTGTCACCTCTTCTCTGAAGTTTCCATCCCTGCAGCAGACAGACCCGGCACATCTTTTCTATCTTCATTTTCTGTCATGTGTGGATAGATCCCCTACAGCACACTATGTGAATACACACCAGACTGGTGATCCTGAACCTCTTCCTTGAGATGGCTTTGGCAAACAACACTCACAAATAAGACATACCCCTTTTGAAAAATGCTCACTACCATCTGCTGTGTGCATAAGAGAGGTTGTAGGGTATTTGCAACTCCCAACGTTCTGGTTGTAATTCTACCTGCCTATCTTCCAAAGAAGCTCAACACACCAGTGTGATTCAGGCAATGACATTGAGAGCTGCTGTCTCAGACTATGGAGCTGCATTAGAAAAAACATGTTATCTTTTTATCTATGAATGTCGAGCACCAATTTCGGTGCCTGACATGGAGTAATAACTATTTGTTGAGTGAATGAATGTACACCACTACATACATGCCATTACCTAGTGTTTATTATTCTTCAACCAATTTTCATTCTGCTAATTTACACTTTGGGCACATTTTAAGAACTCTATACTTCTTACTTCTATGGAGTACTATAATACTATCTTGGGCTAATCCTTCCTAGAAATCTGAATGTCAATACTGATGATGAAATTTCCAGAAACAAATGTGAAATTGGTCTGTATTGAGATCATTTTACCCTTGGATCATTCACCTGGGTGAAATTAAATGCAAAAAAGTTCAGCTTTATTCACAAGCAGCAGACTATTATCAAAAGAAGGTTTTCAGGATAAACTTTAAAAGCTCCACCCACTGCATCCTATTTGTCTTCTATCATCCTTAGGATGGATATTCAGGACCAAGTAAAAAGTGATGCTTATTTTATCCCCTTTATATTACAGCACTTACAGAAATGTGTTCCCATAATTGAATAGAGCTCTGTGGCCAAAAAAAACCAACAAAAAACAATAGGAATTTGTGAAACAGGAACTGTAGATATGAAAAACAACTTAGAAAAAATATAGTCACTAAAATATAAATACATATGTACACATAGCCATATACACAATTTCAATAGTGTGTTGAATAATAGACTTGACAAGGCTAAAAAAAAAAAAACAATCAATGAAGTAGATTACAGAGCAAGAAAATCATGACAGAGATAAAAAGAAAAGGCTTTTTTAGGAACTAGAGTGTAACTAAACCTTGGTATTATCTATTATAACCAAACATCAAAACATTTGGAAGCACAGTTGTCCATCTTCTGTCTCTAGTAATAGAGACTGTAGACTCACAGACTCTAGCTGATAGATTTAGGCTTATTTTCTTCCCCCAGCTTTCTAATCTTTTGCTAGTGCCATGTAACTCCCCGCCTTATTTGTCATCTAAATGACCACTTGACTTTAACAAAACATTGAGCGATTAAATTTTGCTCATGTTTATCAAACTGTTAGAAGCCCAACGGACAACATTGAAACAGAATCCTTGAAACATAGTACAAAATCTTCACCTATAGTAAATGACCTCTCGTAATCCAATGAGTGAAGGGATGGAGTTGTCAGTAAATGCTGTTAAGATGTTTGCTATTTGGAAAAAAATCAAATTGGATTCTCAGTTCCTGCTACATAGCAAAATAAATTGCTGGTAGACAAAATGGTGATTTTTTTAAAATGGAACTATTAGGAGAAAAAAATGGCAAATATGCAGTCGACCTTGAGATGTGGAAGGACTTTCTAAACATGAAAGCAATGGAAGAAATAGCAAAGACAAAAACTGAAGACATAAAAATCAGAAGCATTTGTACATCAGAAAATGTCAAATAAATGAAAAGATACATCATAACTTGGGGGAAAATGTTTTTAACACATGTGATTGACAAAGTGTTAATATCCTTAACATAAGCAGAGTCCCTATAAATAAACAGCAAAACTTTAATAAAACCAAAAGAAAAATTTATAAAGACCTGAATGGACAATCCGTTAAACAAGCTATGCATTGCTATGACCAAAAAAAGTAATTCTTAATACAAGCAATAATAAAAGAAAAATACATTAAAATAATGCAATTTATCTATCACATTGGCAAACTTTTAAAATGAAAACACTTGATACTGACAAAGTGCAATAAAAAGAGCTTATTAGAAACTTACTGTTGATGAAATGTGTAAAATGGTAAAGTGCTTCTGGAAAGCAATATGTAGAAGAATCTATAAAAATTAATGACCTTTAACTTTTGACCCATCAATCACACTTCTAGGAATCTCTGCCTTATAGGCATAGAGTAAAATATATTTATGTTCAACAATTGTTTAAAGAAGATGAGTTGTTAAATTTGTCTTCCAAACTTTTGTTTTCAAAAACTAGTTAATGAGATGGAAAAAATCCACGATATATATAATGTTAACTGAAAATAAGAGAATATAAAAATGTATTTATGATATGAATCAAATTGAGTAAATTTGTACATATACACATCAGAGTTGCCAAATTTAGCAAATAAAAATACAGGATGGCAGCTAAATACTCATTTTGGATAAACAATGAATAACTTTTTAGTGTAAATATGTACCAGTATCACATGGGACCTAATCACACTAAAAAATTCTAATTTAACTAGACAGCCCTTATTTTATCTTGCAACCCTAGCACACGTGTGTAAATATACAGAAAAAAAAAATGATTGAAAGAAAATACACCCCAAAATTATATTGTGGTTATCTCTGGGTGGTAGGATTCTAAGTTACTTTTATTTTCTTATACTTTTCTATGTTTTATAAGTGTTAATCTAATAAGAAAATCTAACTTTACTGTCCAAAAAAAGTATAGCTAAAAATGTATACTTTTGGTCAGGGGCTCTGATTAGTTACACAGATATTTTAATTATTGGGGAATGATTCCATATGAATACATTCAAACTATATCCTATTCCATTATAAAGAAAAGGCAAACCTCTACTTTTCAAAACCACAGACTTAGAACTTCCCCAGATCTTCCACTGTATTTTTTTTTTTAACATTTCCCTTCTTAAATTACAGTTGAGGCCGGGCAAGGTGGCGCACACTTATAATCACAGCACTTTGGAAGGCCAAGGCAGGAGGATCACTCGAGCCCAGGAGTTTGAGACCAGCCCAGGCAACATAGTGAGACCTCATCTCTACAAAAAAAATCACAAATTTAGCCGGTTGTGGCAGCACAAGCCTGTAGTCCCAGCTACTTGGGAGGCTGAGGCTGAAAGATTGCCTGAGCCCAGGAGGTCAAGGTTGTGATAAGCCATGGTCATGTCACTGCACTTCAGCCTGGGAGACAGAGTGAAACCCTGACTCAAAAAAATAATTTAAAAAATCACAGTTGGAGTTTCTAAGGCTATTGGTTTATTAAGCATATGCTTTGTACCTGAAACCAGGCTAGAGGTTGGAATTAAAAAGATAAATAAGACATAATGCTTCTGTTCAATGAGCTCACAGTCAGTGGCAGAGATAAGTAAATGAAGAGACAATTACAGTAGGTATGCTGATTGCCAAGACTGGGCTAAGACACAGGGAGGAGGGAAACCCACTGCAGATGTAAGAAAAAGCTTCCTGGGAAGCGTATTCTCTGCTGTCTCAAAGCACAAGAAGTTAGCCAGGTGCATAGGGTGTGGGGAGAGGAAAAAGGGAGCGGGAAGTATTGTTTCTAGGCAGAGCAAACAGCTTGTGCGTGGAGGATAGATTCGGGAATATAATTACACATATCGTGACTTGACTGAGCGGGGCAGCAGGAATCAGGCGCGGTTATCAATCACTATTATGCTGTCTGCCATCTTGTGGCGAGTTCTGCCAAGCATAATGGGGTATTTTTTTTGCAGCTCATATTGAATTTTTACCGCTTTTCAATTCTGTCAACCAGATACAATCCAAGTGATGGAGACATTCCCCACCCCCCAGGAACCCTGCTCACAGAAAAGCTGCATTTTAATATCACTGCAATTGCAGAAAGTCTCACCAGCAGGTCTCAGAAATAATTCCCAACAGTATAAAACAGATCCAGAACTGCTTCCCGCCTCATAGGTAATTTATGTGTGGACGATTTGGAGTCTTTTTAGATAAATTGGATTCAGACACACCCCCCCCGCCCCCCGCCATAGAGAGGAAATTCGCTGCTGACATGGTCTTATTTTATGAACCAATACTGAGTGGCCTTGATAGAAAATTGATTCTGAAAACTAACTATTGTCAGAAGAAAACTATTTTCAATAAAAATCAATCACTTTTGGCAGGCATTCTTTGGAACTCAGTTAGTTCGTTTTAAATCATTCTTATAACAGGTGAATATCTTTAGTCAGTGGGCAGGGAGCGGTGGCTATTTTGCAGCTAATTCATCCAGGCAGATGGATCAGAACTCCAAGCTGCTCTCAGCCAGATGAGCCATGGGAGAATTAAAGAGGTTTCTTTTGACTGTGGTGGGTGACCAATAACTGGTCTAGGAAAACATCCAACCTGAACCATCTGAACTTTGAGGACTCTGGGGTCTGCTGCAGCCCATCCCACACAACCAGTCCTGGCTCTGTGCTCTGGCTCCTTGAGGCTCCTCTCTGTGGTCCAGCCAGGCCAGGGACCACTTATGTGGCCCAGTTCTCATAGTGGGATGGCAGGTGTTTACCTACACATCTGGCCCTAAAACTGTGAGGAGCTGTCTTCGGGGAGGACCGTAAATGCCAGCAAGCACTCTGGTCAGAATCAGAGCATCATCTCAAACTTGTCCTCTTCACCTTCCATCAAAAACCAAGCTGATTAGCCATGTACAGAAAGGAAGTTCTGACATGTGTTATAGAACAGATGGCCTCGAAAACATCATAAGTGAAATGAGCCGGACACAGAAAGACAGATACTGCATGATTCCACTGATATAAGGTGCCTAGGATGGGAAAACTCATAGAGACAGAAAGTAGAATACAAGATACCATGGACTGGGAAAATGGAGGGTTAGTGGTTAATGAGTACAAAGTGTCTGTTTGGGATGATAAGAAAGTTCTGAAGGTTAGGTGCAATGGCTCATGCCTATAATCCCAGCACTTTGGGAGGCTGAGGCAGGAGGATCACTTGAGCCCAGGAGTTTGAGACCAGCCTGGGCAACATAGCAAGATCCTATCTCTAATTGTTTAAGTAAAATAAACATAAAAGATAAAATGTTCTGGAGATGGGTGGTAGTGAGAGCTACACAGCACTGCGAATGTACTTAATGCCATTGGTTTGTACACATTAGTTAAAATGGTAACTTTTTGAATGTTTAAGTAGTTTACTTTAAAAGTCTGTTTTATAGCTGAAGAAGTGATTGTCAAACTTTTTATAAAAGCATTATCCTCATTCCTAAATGAAGTATTTTAGAGTGTCCACTCTTAAAGAATTCATTTTCTGGTGTACTGCTAGAAATACTTTCATAAAGTGTTCTAAAAATATGTCAGTTAGCTGGGTGCAGTGGCTCACACCTATAGTTCTAGCACTTTGGAAGGCCGAGGCAGGAGGATCGTTTGAGCCCAGGAGTTTGAGACCAGCCTGAGCTATATAGTGAGAACTTGTCCCTATAAAGCCAAGTGTGGTGGCACATGCCTGTAGTCCCAGCTATTCGGGAGGCTGAGGAGGAAGGATCACCTGAGCCCAGGAGGTCAAGGCTTCCATGAGCCGTGATTGTGCAAATGCACTCCAGCCTAGGTGATAGAGTGAGACCCCCAACTCAAAAAAAAGGTGAGTTAGTGTTTAATAGTCTTTTGGATAAATTATTATGGGTAATATAATATAATAATATAAATCATCATTTTTAAAAGTTCATGGAAGTCTAGTGTGAAGGACCCTGATTATTGTCTGGCTATTAACAATTTGAAAGCTACCTAGTATTATGCATTTTTACTTTTAAAAGACTGATACACAATCATTCAAAGAAAAGCACTTAGTTTCTTAAGAATTCATTAAGGGTAATAGACTTCATTATCTATAATTTGGGGACACTGAAAATGACTCACTTAAGGAACTTGAAATGCCATGTTCAAGATGGTAAATTATGTTTATTTTCCCGCTGCCCCTCCCCCCCCCAAAAAAACTGAAATGTGTGATGAGAATATTCTGGAATTAGATCGTGGTGGAAGGTACACAGCTTTAAACAGACTAAAAACCACTGACTTGTACACTTTAAAAGGATGAGTTTTATATATGAATTAAAGCTATTGGTTTTTTTAAAGCCAAGCTGAGAGAAGTATGTTTATGAGCAGGAGAGAAAAGAGAGAAGTCAAATGACCCAGAGCCCCCCATAGCAGAGGAGAGGGCTTCGGGGGGGGGGGGAAGCCCGCCACAGCAGGGGAGAGGCCAGGGCCAGCCATGTCCCAGATGTGACCCTAGAAAAAATTGCAGAAGGAGGAATTGACTTTGATGCTAGGATGGGGGGACATTTTTCTCTCCTGTAGTGAACCACGTGGTCAGAGGATATTGACAGAAACCTTTGGAAGGGTGTGTGGTGCAGCCATACTTCTTGCACCTGAATTCTGGGCTCAGAAGCGTCTGGCAGAAGCTATGTATTCAAGGGGAATCCTTAGACCCTCACTAAGATGCAGTTCAGGACTGCGCTCTCAGCTGTTACAACCAAGGTGCTGAGAAATCACCACCAGGAACTCTGAATGGGTTTACTCCCTCACTTTCCCACAAGACTCATCCCCACACGAGGATAGGAATGTATCTTGTTCACCAGCAAATAGAACAGTTCCTGACACATAGTATATGCTCAATAAATATGAGTTAATGAATTAATGATATACTAATGAATTGTTACTAAAATATTACTGAGGGTATTACCAACCACATCACACAATGTTCCCTAAATCAAGGGCCATGTGAGATATTTTGGAATTCAAAGCTGGAGGAGAAAAATCTCACTTCCCATAAGCAACTTGTGTGATTATTCTTTTCAGATCACCAGATTTTTGAAATGAGTCCAGTTCTTTTTATCTTAGCTTCCAACAAGCACAGAGCCAAATCTAAAGCTCATTGATAGCAGCTGAGTTAACTCATAAAATCTGCATATTCTTTTGAGTGGTCTTGATTTTCTATGGATTTTTTTTTCTCCCCTGATTTTCCAATTTCAGTAGCTACTTTATAATCTTGGTGTGTGGCTCATCTCAGATGCTATGCCTAGTGAGTCGGGAGGTCTGGAAGCGTGTTTGTTGAAATGGTTTGAAGACATAATACCTTCCCATCATGCGGTTTCTACTGTAGCTGTGCTTGCATTGTTTTCCTGGCGCTTTCCCTAGTGTTAAGCAGTGAAAAAGTGAGTAGTACAAACTCAGTATTTCAGTGCTGTGAAGATGAAGAGTAAAAATGAAACCCAATGTAGACACCTGAAGAGAAAATGTCAGTATGGGGAGAAAATTTTCTCCTCTATAGAATGGGGCTGATGGGCCACACGTCAGATTTAGAGGGTGATTACAAGCCAGGAATAGACGCAATGGTTCCTGATTGTGCCTGTGGGGTGACATAAAATCAGGGACAATGGGCGTGGAAAGGAGCCTCACTGCCGAAACACCCAAGCTGTCCAGAGCAGATAGGAGGCTTGCCCTGTTGGTTCAGGGACTCCACACTCCAGGACAGGACCCATGTCAAACATGCTGTCCTCCTGCCTCTACGCATTATGCCCTGAGTTGGAAGTCCTAGCATTTGAGCATCCAAATACTGAACCGCAAACTGCAGTTCATGCCCAGCACCAACACGAAAATCCTCAGATATGGATTTTTATTGTTGCTTTGATTTTAGAATGTTGCAAAAGGTGTTTCATTCATTTTTGTAATGACTGCTTATTCTGAGAGAGAAGCAAATTGTCACAGGTCTGGCATGATGCAGGGTTTATGTGGGGCTCCCCATGCCCACTCCTGGCTCACCTCGCTCCCTCCTCCCATCGACCTACATGGTGCCCTTCCAGGCTCTGGGTCTCTCCAGGGGAATAATGGGATAACAGGTCCTTTGGCACCCTGCTGCCTCAATGCTTTAGATGCCATTCACATGTCAAGGGGACCTATTAGAATGTCTTACTCCACAACCAGCAGTGTCTTGTGAAATCAAGTTCATGTGTCAAGACATTTTCAAAAATGAGAATAGCATAGAATACTTTGGAAAACACCAGAGTGCCAAGCAAGGAACAGAAGTAAGTCTATTTCATAAAACTTTTGCTTTTTTTTGTTTGTGTTTGGGTAAAATGAGCCATTATCTAAAATATGTTTCTTACTACTATGGATCTTAATCAGTATAGTTTAAAAGCCACTATCTTACCACAAAAGAAGGACAGACAAGGGAACTTTGGTGCTGTGGCCAGGGGCTGACATCAAGAGGGAAGCAGAGAGGAAGGCAGGGAGGAGGAGGGGAGGGAGAGAGGGATGGAGGAATCGAGGGAAAGAGGGAGGAAGAGAGGGAAAGAAGGAGGGAGAGAGGAAAAAAAAGAGGGAAGGGGGACCTGTGTGGTGTCCCAAAGCCACAGAGAACACTGCTCACTCCCTACACGAAGGCCAGCTCTCCCCTGATTTCCGGCACAAAATACATCAGACGTTCAAAATTTATAAAGCAACCACAAGTGACCGACAGGACTCACTATAATGCTCCGCGGATAGAAAAATGAAAAAGATGCTGTTTCAGCTTCAAGCTCCCCAAGCTCACAGCAGGCCACCAAGGGAGACAGGTGTTTTTAACAAACTACAACAGGATGTGATGAGTGCTAGAACAGAGGTGTGGTCAGGCCAGTGCTGCAGAAGAGAATAGGCTGAGTCTACAGAGGGGTGTCTTTGTTTCCTAGAGCTGCTGTAACAAAGTGCCACAAACGGGGTGGCTTAGAGTCACAGAAAGGTATTGTCACAAGGTTCTGGAGGCCAGAAATCTGAGATCGAGCTTAGGCAGGGCCATGCTCCCTCTGCAGGGAAGGTTCTGCTCCAGGCCTTTCTCCAACTTTGGTAGGTTCTTGGCCTGTGGCAACATTAACTCCAAGCCTTCACGTGACATTCTCCGTGTCTTTACATTAAAAATACCAGTCATGGCTCACACCTGTAATCCCAGCACTTTGGGAGGCTGAGGCAAGAGGATTGCCTGAGCCCAGGAGTTCAAGACCAGCCTGGGCAACATAGCCATATCTCGTCTTTGCAAAAGAAAAAATCAAAAAATTAGCTGGTCATGGTGGAGCGCACCTGTAGTCCCAGCTACTTGGGAGGCTGAGGTGGAAGGACTGCCTGATCCCAGGAGGTCAAGGCTGCTGCTAACCATGATCATGCCACTGCACTCCAGCCTGGGTGACAGACTAAGACCCTGACTCAAAAAAAAAAAACCCAGTCATATTGGAATAGGGGCCCACCTACTCCAGTATGACCTTACCTTAACTAATTATACCTGCAATTACCCTATTTCTAAGTGAGGTCACCTTCTTACTACTGGAGGTTAGGATTTCAACATATGGATTTTGAGGGGATAGACCATAACAGAGCATCAGGGAAAGGAGTGATGTTTGCCCTAAACCTTGAACATCCACAGGGCTTCCTCCCAAAGCAGGAGGTTGATGGCATTCCAGTGGGGAGGAGTCCTCCTGCTCCTGCGCCCCTGCGGTGCACAGAGACCAGGCAGCCACGGCCCCCCCGCTAGCCAAGGGGCCTGCACTCACCCTTCCGCAGGCAAGCCCAGCACACAGCTCTTTCTGTAGGAGCCATGGGGAGGGAAGCAGTCCTCTAAAGACAGGTAAGAGCCTCCTGCACCCGATGTTTCAGAGTCAGTAAATGCTGGGAGTGAGTACCCAGTATGCACCAGGTACAATTACGAGCAGAACCTTGCTGACACCTCACAAGACATATTATCCTTTCTGTTTCTACACTACAGAAAAAAGAGGCTCAGAGAGGTTCAGTTCACTTAACAAAGGCACACAACTGGTAACTAGCAGATCTGAAATTCAAACCTTTTCTGATTGACTTCAAGGCTCTTTCAAAACTCTCTCCCTGCCAAACATGGTGGCGGCCCACCCTTTTGGGAGGCTGAGGCGGGAGGGTTGCCTGAGGTCAGGAGTTCAAGACCAGCGTGAGCAACATAGAGAGTGCTCATCTCTACAAAAATCCGAAAAACCAGCTGGGCATGATGGCACATGCCTTTAGTCCCAGCTTCCCAGCTGAAGTGGAAGGATTGCCTGAGCCCAGGAGGTCCAGGCTGCGGTGAGACGTGATTATTGTGATCATGCCACTGTACTCCAGCCTGGGCGAACCCAATTAAAAAAAAAAAGATTGCACCATGGTGAGAGGCATCTCTGGAGGAAATTCATACGTTGTATCATTGTATCACGCCTGTGTCTATTTTTGCAGTCATTCACAGGACTGGAGCTGGTGGGTCTGCTCCCATGCACTCCCTCTATCTCCAGACACCTCCCCAAGGGAAGGAGCTAGACCTATAAGCAAGGAGTCTATTTGCCTGGAAACATCGTGCCTTAGAAGAAATCTAACCAGAGCCTACAATCCAGAATAGTCAAGCTGGAAAAGCATCCAGAAGCCACTGTAACCCCTCTGTCATCAGAAGTGACCCCAAAGGAGGAGGTAACTGGCCCACAAAATCTGCAGCTGACTAATCACAGGGTCAACACTGGTCCCCAAGACTAGGGCCCTTTTGTATGGGCTGCAACACTGACACACTTTTGGAGTTCAAATGATTCTTTAAACTGCTCCCACCTGGTATAACACACAGACAGTTGAAACCAATTGGGTGAAGCCAGTCCCCAGAGATTTGACAGTGGGCCAATCAGTCATTCAACATTAATGGAGCTTGCTGGTCTCAGGACATTCTGGGAAGACAGCAAGAGAGTGGGAGACAGGCCTGCTCCGAACACCTTCTAGGCCAGTCATCAGAAAAACGACTGATGGAAGTACACAATGCAACATGGGCATTAACAATAAAGAGAAATAGACTGGGTACCATGGCTGACATCTATAATACCAACACTTTGGGAGATCAAGGCAGGAGGATTGTTTTAGCCCAGGAGTTCGAGACCAACCTGGGTAACATAGCAGAAACTTATCTCTACAAAAAAAAAAAAATTAAAAATTAGCTGGCCGGGCATGGTGATGCACACTTGCATTCCCAGTACTGTATTCCCAGCTACATGGGAGGCTGAGGTGGAAGGATTGCCTGAGCCCAGGAGGTCGAGGTTGCAGTGAACTGTGATCGTGCCGCTGCACTCCAGGCTGGGTGACAGAGACTAGCAATAAAAACAAATTTGTGGAAATGAAGGAAATAGTAACTAAATGAAGTGGGGGCTTGTCATTAGAATCCGGTGACCGAGCACCTAGAGGCAGGGTCACCGAGCCTTCGCTTACCCCTCTGTGATACAGAAGGACTTCCTCCCTACCTTCTATACTGGCATTATTGGAATGCTCAAAGAAAGGTGATATATACAAAGCACGGTGGTAAGTATATTCAGTGAGACAAATGCAAGTTATTTATTTTGCTAGTTTCATGCGCATCTGTCTGGTGACTTCCAGTGCCTAAAGCCATCCAGCAATCTCCTGAGAGGCACGGTCTCTCTTCTGTGGCCATACCTGGCCACCAGAATGACTGGGTCCAAGATGCAGATGGAAGAATCTACCAGTTCTTTGGCTCACATGGGGCTAAGCACCTGGATACTTAGAAAACACCTAGTCCAAAAATCATGGCTTTAACAGCAATATGGATACTGCTGGAGATCATCATCCTAAGTGAACTGTCACAGAAACAAAGAAGTGAATATTATCTGTTCTCACTCGTAAGTGGGCCTTGAACACTGGTCACACTAGCACAAGGGTGGGACCAGCAGACACTGGGCACTGCTAGGGGAGGGAGGGAAGGAGGACGGAGTGGGGCACATGACAACATCAAGGGTCCCTGGTCCACTATCGGGGGAGAGAAGGCTAGTTAGAAGCCCAAACTTCGCCTGCACACACCATTTATGTAGTCAATCCTCGCGTGTACCCCACAACTCTAAAATAAAATAAAAGTTTAAAAAAGAAAACATCCAGCTAACATGAAAATTTCACTTTTCACCAGGATTTTTAGATGTCATCCTAGTAATTGTTTTAAACCAACACTTTGTTGAAAAATGAATTGCTGTCATCTAAATGCCACATGAGCATTATCTCGCCCACAAAGTCGGGCAGTCAGCGACAGAGGTGCAAGGCAAACTCCGGCCCTGAGGCCAGAGCCCAGGTCTTCTCTACCAGGCTGGCTGCTCTGCAGACACCAATACCCGCTTCCCCTCACTTCCTCAGCACTGGAAGTCAGCGCGGGCTTGGCCGCCCTTCCCCAGGGAGAGGAAAGTCTGAAAGACGATGGAGCCATTGCTCAGACCATGTCAGATGAACGAAGCCAGGATGAACAGAAGGTTTCAAGTAGGCGTTCAAGGCTCCCGGAAGAGCTCCCGGGTGGCTAGACTGTCCTGCTCCGCACTTACCTTCGCTTCTCTGGGAGCGGGCTGGGCGGGGGCCCTCTTCCCTCCCCTGGAGGACTTGGAGGAGGTCGAGGAGACGCCCTGGGCGCGGTGGGGCTTCAGGTCGCCGAGGCTGCTGAGATACTTCTTGCGCAAAGCCAGCAGCTCCTGCAGGTACTGCAAGCAATCCTGGGTGCGCGAGTACATCCACGCCCGGTCCTCCTCCTGCTGCAGGTAGAACATGCTGGTGTCCATGCTGCTGGTGCTCTTGTACTTCTTCAAGGACTCGCTGAATTTCTCCCCGTGGTCCCCGACCACGTACATGGAGCTGCTTCGAATCAGCTTCACCGCGGGGCTGGCCCCGTCGTAGAAGGGGCTCTCGGCCGCCTTCCTCTGCGGGCTGGAGTTGAAGAGGGAGTGGATTTTTCTGAGCATGGTGCTCGATTTCTCCCCGTGGGTCCCTTCCAGCTGCCTGGGCTGCCGCCACTTGATCTAGCTGGGGATAGAGGAAGCGACTCCCAGGCCTCGCGCCATCTGCCTGCCGCGGGGCCTCTGAGCTCTAGGGTGGCAGCGGGCGAGGGCTCGGTCAGGCGGGTGACCTGCGCATCTCTCATGGGGGATACTTACATCCTGTAACCAAGATGCCATAAACAACGGAGGACAGAAGGCAGCGCGCTCCCTGAGCTTAGGAGCAGGCGTCCTGGCTGGCTTTAGGCACCATTTGGTGCAAATACCTCTTGCGTTCCACGTGGAAGGCCCCGGCAGGATGGAGGAGGTGTGGCAGTTATTTTCTTTCCTTTTCGCTTTCCATCGCTGGACGTGGCCTCACTCAGCTGGATTTGATCTTGGTGTGGATTTTTACATTTCCACCTTGGCTGAGCTGGCTCTGGTCCTGATTCTCTACACACAAAGTGAAATTCTACTTAACAGAGACAAACAAACATAATATACATGTTGCTCAGAGTAAAATCCGGTCCCCTGAGATGGACCAGGGCAGACACAGCCAGGGCGTTGGCAGGAGCTCACAGATGCCCTGATAAGCCGGCCTCCTAGCAGGCATCCGAGCGCCCTGGAGGAGCCTCACCTATGGTAAGGGGACCTCGCAGCGTCACCGGATAGCAGCCCATTGTGGAGGCGGGAGGATTCAGATGTCAGGACCTGCGACTTTTTGCACAAAAGCGACAGGGAGCTGGAAGGTGGCCACAGTCCGTGGGCCAGACACCTCCTGCAGTTTGAGCATAGTTCAGCTTAGACGAGTTAACATCTGGCATACACAATTTTTTCAAGAGGGTTGTATTTGCCCGTTCAACTCCTAGAATGTTCCCTCCAGGATTTTTGTCGGGCAGATGCTAAGCATCACGCTGGTGTTCATTATTCTCCAGAGTCTATTTCTCTCCTGGGCTACAGTCAGAACCTAAGGCATCTCTAAGGCACTTTCTTAAGCTAGGTGAGTGTTAGAGACGAGGCACCCTCAGAAAATCTATGTAAAGTACTGTTGGATGAGTGGGTCAGCACAGTTTATTTTTGCTGTGTGTATTCATTTTGAAGAGAGAAAGAGTTCATGGTTTTATCAGATAGCCATAGAGGTCTGTGATCCAAAGAAAAGCATTTAAAAATGTTCCTATCTTGCCCTAGGACAATAACCACACTTTTCTTTTTTTTTTTTTTTTTTGATTTGGCGTCTCACTTAGTCGCCCAGACTGGAGTGCAGTGGCCGCTCCCGGCCACCGCAGCCTCGACCTGCTGGGCTCCGGCGATCCTTCCGCCTCAGCCTTCCAAGTGGCTGGAACTACAGGCGTGCGCTACCACGCCCGGCTAATTTTTTTGATTTATTGTAGAGATGAGGGTTCGCCCGCCCGGGCGGGTCTCAAACCCGCGGGCTCAGGCAATCCACTCACCTCAGCCTCCCAAGGCACGGGATTACAGGCTGAGCCACCGAGCCCGGCTCACACTTTTCTTTATATAGCTATTAAATGACTTTATAAATGTCTTTCTCTTTGATGGTACCTTCTGTGTGTGGTTTCTCCTAGGCACTGGGGTGTGACAGCCCTGCACACATAGAAGCATTTCAGCCTTACAGTTGTGGAATGCCTTAGGGCTACTGAAGCATTTCCACAGATGTGAATTTTATTTATTATTTGTAGCTTCCCTGGCAGAGAAGCCTTATGTCCGTTATCACCTTTAGTGGTTACCAATCCACAGATGAAGAAAGGGTGCCGTGGAGAGGTTCTGAGGCTGGTCTAAGGTCTAAATCTAGGTGAGTGCAGACTGGGTATGGTACTCATGCCTATAATCCCAGCACTTTGAGAGGATGAGGTAGGAGGATAGCTTGAGTCCAGAAGTGTGAGGCTGCAGTGAGCTATGATCATGCCACTGCACTCCAGCCTGGGCAACAGAGCAAGACCTTATCTCAAAAATAAAATATTCAGACCTGGAGCCATGGTTCATGCCTATAATCCCGGCACTTTGGAAGGCCGAGGCAGGAGGATTGCTTGAGTCCAGGAGTTTGAAACCAGTCTGGGCACCATAGTGAGATACTATCTCTACACAAGATTAGCTGGGCATGGTGGCATGCACCTGTAGTCCCAGCAACTTGGGAGGCTGAAGAGGGAGGATCACCTGAACCCAGGAGGTTGAGATTGCGGTAAGGCGTGATTGTGCCCCGGCACTCCAGTCTGGGTGACAGAGTGAGACTCCAACTCAAATAATAAATAAATACATAGATAAAATATTAAAGTAAAATAATAAATTGGGTGACTGCATTCATAGTCCTCCTCACACTCAAAGCTTTGACTTCCTGCCTAGTATGTCGGCCCCTATTCCCCCTTGTGGACATCAACTCACAGAGCATGTCATGAACATGAATGAGCAGGACATTCAGTCACAGCCCCGACCCCCAGCTGGCTGCCCCTCATTCCCTCCTGCACCAGTCCTGTCCCCTAAATTACATTCCCCCGGAGCTCCTCCTGAGGTGGTAGAGGGAAAGAATGGCTTCTTCCTAGAAAAATACTTACCTCTGAAGAAATTACTTCAGAATAGCGATGACCTCTTTTCTACCTTATTTTAGATTTTCTCATGACCTCAGCTATAAGAAATGGGTGTTAGGCTGGATGCAGCTGCTCACACCTATAACCCCAGCAGTTTGGGAGGCTGAGTTTGTAATCCCAGTAGTTTTCTTGAGCCCAGGAGTTCAAGACCAGCCTAGGTAACATGGCGAGACCTTGTCTCTACAAAAAAATTTTAGAAATTAGCCAGGCATTGCAGTGTGTGCCTGTGGTTCCAGCTTGGGAGGCTGAGGTGGAAGGATTGCTTGAGCCCAGGAGTTTGATCCTGACTCAAAGGAGGAAGGGAGGGAGGGAAGGAGGGAGGGAGGGAAGGGGGAGAGAAAAGAGAAGAGAAGAGAAAAGAAGAGAGAAAAAAAGGGGAAGGGGTGTGAAAGCACCTTGTGGCTTTACAAAGCATATTTCTTTTTTTTTTTTGAGTTGGAGTCTCACTCTGTCGCCCAGACTGGAGTGCAGTGGCCGCCCCCAGCCACCGCAGCCTTGACCTGCTGGGCTCCGGCGATCCTTCCGCCTCAACCTTCCAAGTAGCTGGAACTATAGGCACGCGCTACCACGCCCGGCTAATTTTTGATTTATTGTAGAGATGAGGTCTCGCCAAGTTGCCCAGGCGGGTCTCAAACCCGCGGACTCAGGCAATCCACTCACCTCAGCCTCCCCAGACGACGGATTACAGGCTGAGCCACCGAGCCCGGCTGCTCTTTTTCTTCTTTAAATTTTTTGTTTTGAAGGCCAGGTGTGGTGGATCACGCCTATAACCCTAGCACTTTAGGGGCTGAGGTGAGAGGATTGCTTGAGCCCAGGAGTTTGAGACCAGCTGGGGCAACATAACAATACTCCATCTCTACAAAAAAAATTTTAAAAATTGTCCAGGCATGGTGGTATGCAACTGTGGTCCCAGACATTTGGGAGGTTGAGGTGGAAGAATCACCTGAGCCCAGGTGGTTGAGGCTGTGCTGAGTTGTGGTCCTGCCACTCCTGCCACTGTACTCCAGTCTGGACAACAGTGAGACACCAACTCAAAAAGAAAAAAAAAAATCTAACTTTTAATTTGAAATCATTATACACATACAGAGAGCTACAAATAAATGTACAGGTGCCCAATCTCTCACAATGTCAATGTCTTGCATAAATACAGTACGGTGTCCATACTGGAAAAATCAACATCAGTACAATCCACAGAGTTTATTCAGATTTCTCCAGTTTACTTGTACTCATTTGTGTGTGTGTGTATGTGTGTGTAGTTCTGTGTCATTTTATTACACGTATATCTTTGTGTAACCATCACCACACAGTACACAACCGTGCCATTACCCCAGGGCTCCCTGGTGCCATCCCTTCACAAGCGTGCCCCCTTCTCCCCTACTAATCCCTAACTTGCTACCCCTCATCTCTTCTCAATCTTGATGCTATTTCAAGAATATTAAATAGATGGAAACATACAGTATAGAACCTTCGAAGTTGGCTTTTTCTCTTTTTTTTAGATTAGAAAACAGGCCAGGTGCGGTGGCTCAGCCTGTAATCTCAGCACTTTGGGAGACCAAGGTGAGAGAATTGCCTGAGCCCAGCCTGGGTAACTTGGCGAGACCTCATCTCTACAATAAATCACACAAAAAATTAGCCGGGCAAGGTGGCATGCATCTGTAGTTCTGGCTACTTGGCAGGTTGAGGTGGAAGGATCGCTTGAGCCCAGCAGATCGAGGCTGGGGTGGCCATGAGCATCCCACTGCGCTCTAGCCTGGGCGACAGTGAGACTCCAACTCAAAAAAAAAAAAGCAAGAAAATTTAGTTTATTTAAAAAGTAAATTAGAAAGAGAGAGAGAGAAAAAAAAGAAGAGATTCACCTCCCCAAGGTAGGGAAGGGGGCCAAAGCCAGGAAACACAGCAACAGTCATAGCTCAAAGATCACATGGCCACACAGAGTCTAGTAAGGCAATGGCAGTTTTTTTTCCTTAGCATAACTCCCTTAAGGTTCATCTGTATTGCTGTGCGTACCACCAGTTCATTTCTTTTTATTGCTGAATACTATTCCAGTTTATTGCTTTTGTTAAGCTGGTCTGACAGTCTATGCATTTTAATGGAAGTGCTAAATCCATTCGCCAATACCATTTTGCTATTCGTTTTCTAGTTGGCCCATGGGTTTTTGTTCCTCTGTTCTTCATGCGCTTTCTTATTTGAGGCAATTTAATAAATAATAAAAATCATAAAATATTTAAAAATATTTGGTTATAGTATTTGCTTTTTGGCTATCCATCTTTGTATTGTTTTTTAGATCCAGCCTCAGGGATTTCCATTGTTTAGTTATTACATTATGCTTAGAGTTCACATCATGACAAGTCACATAAAATGTATGAAACTTACAATGGTAAAATTCCATTAGCCTGCTCCCCCGTCCTTTTCATGGCTTTTGTCTTCAGTTTTACATTTACGTACATAATATACCCCACATCATAATTTTTTTTTCTTGAGTCAGGGTCTCACTCTGTCACCCAAACTGGAGTGCAATGGCATGATCACAATGATCATGGCTCACAGCAGCCTCGATCTCCTGGACTCAGGCGATCCTTCCACCTCAGCATTACAGGCGTGTGCCACCATGCCTGGCTAATTTTTTTTTTGGTAGCGATGAGGTTTCGCTATGTTGCTCAAGTTGGTCTTGAACTCCTGTGATCAAACAGTCTTCTCACCTTGGCCTCCCAAAGTGCTGGGATTTCAGGCGTAAGCCACTTCACCAGGCCAATATTATTATTTTAATGTACTTTGTTAAAATAATTTAATAATTTCTATTTAATTTGTTTTAATGGAGATTTGTATATATTAATATCTCAACACTAGCAGTAAATCATAGGATCTTTGATTTTTTTGACTCAGAATTAAGCATTGAAATTGTTGAAAAAATAAATTAGAAACTTAGAGTAAAAGGTTTAATTTTCTTTTTTAGCTGATTCGGGTTACATTGGTGTAATTTTTCCCCAGCTTACACAAACCACTAATCAAGTGTTTCTTAGTAATCAGAAATATTTAAATGACCTCGGGGGGGGGGGGGGGGGGGGGGGGGGGGGGGGGGGGGGGGGGGGGGGGGGGGGGGGGGGGGGGGGGGGGGGGGGGGGGGGGGGGGGGGGG
>CAUYQG010249295.1:0-13797 GCA_963574415.1 Tarsius wallacei
CCTCAGCCTTCCAAGTAGCTGGAACTACAGGCGCGCGCTACCACGCCTGGCTAATTTTTTGATTTATTGTAGAGATGAGGTCTCACCAAGTTGCCCAGGCGGGTCTCGAACCCACGGGCTCAGGCAATCCACTCACCTCAGCTTCCCAAGGCACGGGATTACAGGCTGAGCCATTGTATTTTTTAACATGTTTGATCTGTAGTTGGTTGAATCTGCAGGTGTAGAACCCGTGGACAGGAGGGTTCAACAGTACTAGTCCTTCAAGCAGGTGATGGCTCTCGCTCCCTTGGACAACCATGACGTAAAATAAGTGAGGGTGAGCTCCCGGCATTCTTTCCCAGCAGTTGACTGGTAAAACGAAGTCCACCCAAAAAGTTGCAACCACTGGACTTCGCCAGAAGAAACTTTACCACAACTCTTGGGAAGGAAATATAATGAGTAGAAAGATTTTTTTTTTTAATTGAGTAAGATAGAAATCTGAGGAAAGGGGAAAAAATGCCAAATACATTATTTCTCATCAACTTGCCATGACAGTATTTCTTCCCCTCAAAACAAATGCCAGGTGTAGAAAGAGGATAAAAACTTTCAATTAAGCTGCTACATAAAGATTAAATGCCCTTTAAGACAACTCATATCCTTGGAAAGGTAATTAATCATCATTAGACTATGTGTCAACCATGATCCAGAAGTATGAGGCCTTGGACTGGGCACCACATTCAAAGGAGCAATATTTCACTTCAAAGTACAAAGTGACAAAGGTCAGCTAGATGAGGCAAGAATATGAGTTCCCATCAGGAAGGGTTGTTACCTCAGACTGTTTTCCCACTATGTGGAAATGAGTTACTGGACACAGACTTCATTAAACTGTAAGCCCAATTACTATCACATGGCGTCAACCGTATTGCAATTACAATCCTTCTGAGAAGCAGCCAGCCACCGTTTTCAGTGGAGAAACACTGGTTTGGACAAGGTTTATAAATGATTTTCATTAACTATCATTTACCATTAGTGCAAATAAAAGCACTAAATGCCCACTTTGCTGTAGAGAATGACCTTTGGCCTGGATTCTCTCTCTAACCGATGAGGGCTAAATGTATTGTGACAGCTCTTAATCACATTTAGTGCAGCCCGTGATTTGAGGCGCTGGGTGTCCCATCAACTACAGACAGCCCTGGCAAGGCCATTATATTCCGCTTCCTTCTAGAGATATGCATATTAGGATCCCAGGGAATCGAGAAATATAAGCCTTTCCCAATCGTCCGGAGTATATTTCAATCGCTTAAAAAGCTCACACAGTTACATCATTACCTACAAAGAATTGCTTGCAATGAGAACATATTTCTCTTCTTTATAATTCAGGTTTATATGTCTAAAATGCATTAATCCGATCAGCCCAACTCTAGTACTATAGATAAAAACCCAGTCATCATAACTCACCAGTCAGAAACAATCCTCTCCAAAATCCACACATAATGTTTTGCAGCTCAGTTTCATCTCATAAAAAGTTAATACAGCTGTGTGATATTTAATACTGAAGCATTGGGGCCTGATTTTGTACTAATCCAGGATAACACATTTCACAGAAACATCAAGGGGAAACACTGTGAAGTCAAAACTCGTAACATGAAAATGATTTACTTTGGAACTCTGACTCCTTGATTTGAATAAAAACAAGTAAATGGCTGCCAAATGTTCAAAATAAAATACTAAATTACGGGTCCGACTCCACGATTCCATAGGTAATAGCTTACTTTTTCCTAAAAGAAATTAGATCAGACATGCTCTGTTTTGAATGCGTCCCCCAAAGTTCATGTATTGGAAACTGAGTTCCCAGTGCAACGGCGTGGGGGGACAGGGCCTAATAAAAGGTGATTTGGTAATGAGGGTGCTGCCCTCATTTATGAATTGATATCATTAACACAGAAGAGGGTTAGTTATTGTGAGAGTGGGCTTGTTGTAAAACCAAGTTTGACCTCTTCTTGCTCACTGGCTCACACGGGCACCCTTTTGCCCTTCTACCATGGGATGATGAAGCGTGAAGAACCCTCACCAGATGCTGACACCATGCTTTTGGACTTCCCAGTCTCTACTGTTAACCAAAGAAAGAACGACTGTTTATAAATTACCCAATCTATTACCTAGTCTGTTATAGCAGCAGAAACAAACTGAGACAATATACATCTCCAGCAGATGGTTGACCCCTGAGGCCAAGAGGGAAAAAAGGTAGAAAATTCATAGTTATGCAAAAATTGTTTTCTTAAAAAAACCCCTAAGCTAAAAAGCAGCCAAATTAAGCACTGCACGTGCAGGAATGGTTTAGAAGCAGGTGTCAATTATGAATTGGCTGGTTAGCACAGAGGCTCACTTGTTCCCTACTCTTTGTTCCCTGCAAGCACAGTCTTTAATATCAGGGGGAAGACAGCCAGCTAAAGCTCACTCTCTGTTCTATGGGAAAGTGAAACATATTTGTGAAAAACTCAAGGAAAGGCAATGCTTTTATCTTGATACAAATAAATGTTGGAGGAAAAGAAAGAAAAGTCACAACACTAGAGGATACCTTAGTCTTCTGGAACTTAAAAATAAATAGTTTACATAGATAGGTCTCCTTTCTACAGACTCCCTGCAGGATACCATGTGTTTTATCAATACTGAAAGAGCATAAATACTTTTAACTTGACAACATGGATACCCTTTTTTTTAAATAAAAGCCTCATCATTGCTTTCTTTATTTTGAACCTATGAGAACCTGGAAGACAGAAAAAGTGTTTTCTTCTGTGAACTAAACTTTAAAACTCAGAGATGTGGCAAGAGATACAGTGGCTTCTATGTGAAGAAAGGAGCTTGGAGGCCAGCTGAGGCTGGGATAGTGACGATGGTGATGGTTTCTCATGGGCCAAGTTCTTTGTCAAATCATTTATCACACATCTTCTTACAGGTAGGGAACTTGAAGCACAGTGAGGCAAGTCCCTTGCCTAAGAACACACAGAAGAGGCGTGGTTGGCAGTGCCCGTCCAAGCACAGTTTATGGAACCCAGTCCTAGCAGCCGGTCTTCTTCTTCTGTGGAATGGATGTAATCAACGATCTCATCCTCATGCTACTGAATATGTAAATGAGGTAACTCATTCATCTTGGCTGGTTAGAGCCTCACAAAGCAACCAGCTACCTATAATTTGTTGTCTGTGACTACAGGGACAATAATGGGTTGGTGAGTAACATGCACCCTTGAGTTCACTGTACCTTCGTGAATAGGCTTTTTGGTTTTAAACATTAGAGTCAAAAGTTTGTGAGTCCACAACTGAAAGAAAAAACTACTAGCTGTGTACTGAAAAATGAGCATTCTGAGTCTAGCAGGACTGGGCTCCGAATGCAACAGATTCACAAAATTCATGTCATCCTGTGATGAGATCCCCAGCATGTTTGGAGCAGGATATTCTGGACGCTGTCATTGGCCGAGTTTGACACTTTTCCTTTTAGCTGAATGCACACAGTTACACAATTCATGGTCTCTAATATCCCATGGTTTCCCAACATACTTTCTAGAAAAAAAAAAGCTACAAAAAATAAAAGTCTAAGGTCATGTAGTTAACCTATAAAGAACTCACTACACCACCTTTTAATATTGCCTTACAAAGAGATTCCCCTGAATATAACAATTCAGGACATGCTTTATTTGCACCTCTTCATGCCATCCTGCACTTTGAATATGGATTATAGAGCCTATTGTGCTGTTTTGTTGTTTTTTTTAACTTCAAAGTCACTGAAACTAAAAGCTCTGCTCCCTTCCTCAATGTTATACATTTACAAACAAGTCACCACTGAAAATAAGATATTCTAAATGTTTCTTCAAATAGATGCTCCGTGTTTTAGTGAAACAGGGCAGTTCCACTTAATCCAGTTTCTTTTGAAAAGAAAGTGCTTTTGAATTCACTCTTTAAAAAATGGATCACCTGTAACTATGTCGATTTTCTAATTTATTCACTGCCTTAACCTTGACGTGTCCAGGCTCAACAGGCAACCTGTTCATAGACTGTCGATGCTAGAGTTTAAATTAGGGGGAAAAACCCTCCAAGTGACACTTAGAAAATAATTGTGAAGCCAAACCCTAGGAGGGCATGACAGCAGAGGACTTAAGAGTAAAGGCTGGAGTTTGGGGTATAGAAAGAGATTAGAATCCCAGCTTTGCTACAAGAGAATTATTGACCTTAGGCAAGTTATTTAACTTGATTCTCAGTGTTTTCACCTAGATTAGAATAATTTTTTAAAAATTAACAGTTGAGCAATGACTATGTTCCAGACATTCTTATTAACAGTGTAAGCCTCACCACATTATGATGAAAGTAATATTATTATTGCCATTTACAGATTAGGACCTTAAAGTCCAGAGAAATTAAGTCCTGCCAAGGGCACCAGGTGAGTACCATCAAGAGATGGGATTTGAACCCAGGCTATTCGGACTATGACTTGCCTCCTTAATCATTTTACTCAATGTTTCCCAGGGTTGATAGTATAATTAAATGAGATGATGTATATAAAGTACATTACCCAGCATGTATTAAGTACTTAGAAATTACAGTTGTCACTTTGATTTGAATTTATATATAGGTTTCTTTGAAGTTGAAGTGAAAACAACTATAGGCCCTTGGGGTTTAAAGTTATTCCTTGTATCAGTAAAATTCCTATTTATTCCGTGAAAATATTACTTACATCACTTTAATAGTAGCAGCAATAGGACCGTAATCATTACAGAGTGATTCAGAGCATGGCTACAGGTTCAGAAGATGTGGGTTCAAAACTCAACTCTACTACTTACTGGTGAGATCTTAGGCAAGTTGCTCAATCTCTTGAAGGTTTATTGATACAGGACCCCTAGCTAAAAAAAAAAACTGCAGTAAGAATGAAATGAGACGATATACATCAAAAGCACTTAGCATAGTGCCTGGCATAGAGTAAGAACTCTCTAAATACCAGCTGTGGTTTGCAGTATGGCCTTCTCTTTCAACAGACTTCGAATCCTTTTGCGTAAATTACGTCTATTGATATGTTTGTTCATTTGGGGGTCATATGCTAACAGAGGTGTCCAAAAGCCAATTTTGGTGGTATTACTTACAAAGCTCCAGAGTGTTTCTCTTATCGGCACATTTGTCATTATTATCCTAGCACTGCGAACACACACAGATAAGAGTCACACAAGGCTTTTTTGTTTTCCCATTTTTTTCTTCCCATGTCCTTTTACAGAACTTGCTTTCCTTTTCAATGAACTCCTTTCTAGGGGTAGATTTATTGTGTCATTCTCTTTTTTAAAAAATATACATCGATTTCTAAACATTCTCTGTATTTCCTCCTACAATATTTTAATTCATAATGCTTCCATCACAGGCATGGGCTTCATAATGTTGTCCCTTGGTGACATTTTGTGAACACTGAGTGTCCGCTCTCAGTAGAAGAGATCTGGATTCTTCTCCAGTCGTTTCCTTAAAGATGACTCCATTTCTTCTCCTTTAAGCCCTAGCCTATGACAAAGTCCATTCCATATCCCCAAGTTTTCATATCTCCTTTACCTTATAATATCCAGGGTTGGAGAAACAAAATTACAGTTATGTGTTGACTTCTGAGAAGGAGAAAAAATGATTTCGATAAATCATACCAACTCAGCTGGTTGAAAAATAAAAAATTCAATCTACCACATTGAGTTTTTTCCTACACCACAGCAAATAACTTTCTCTAAAGCCTTAAAACTGCCTTTATTTCTCCCTAGCTATTTTAGATTATTAAAAAGTCTTTACTATCCCATTTTCTTTTTGCCCTGTGGTCTTTGGATCTCATTAGAAATGTTTATTCTTGAGAATATAAGCTTTTGCCATACAGTCAAAAAATATTGAACTTCTCCCCTTTAATCATCCAATTAGCATGTTTTGTTTCTCTTTTGTGTTTATGCGCTCAGAAAGTAAGACTAATTTCTCTGAAAACAAGCTAAGCCCTTTCACACCAATTTCAAATGGGGAAAAAAATGAAAGTGGAACATTTTAGCTTTTCCCCTTTCTCTTTTTAAATATTTAATACACAATCACTAGTCCATTAAAAAGGCATCATTTTATCACACATAATCCTCCTTCCCAGAAAAATGAATACATTATGCTCCTTCTAACCAAAACCACCTCAGAATAAAACTATGTATTCCATTTGGGGTAGCAAAAAGAGTCCCAGAGACAGAGAAGACAATCTAGAGGTCTAAATGCCTTCCCAGAGCATCAACACTGGTCCCAGCCAGAGGCACAACCGCTGATCTGACCCTCTTAGACTTACCACACCTAAAGCTCTCTCCTGAGGAGCCTGAATCAGGTCAGACACAACAACGTTCCCAATTGACGTGACCCACCTTCCCCACGCCCTGTTTCTAATGTGGACTCACTGTCATTTCTCTATCCAGACACCAGATTTTACTCAGAGGAGTTATACTTATTTCATACTTGTTTAACGCAAATCACTTTGCCCCCAGTGTCAATCACTGCATTTTAAAGCATATACAAGTCGGGCTGGGTGGCTCAGCCTGTAATCCCGCGCTTTGGGAGGCGGAGGTCAGTGGATTGCCTGAGTCTGCAGGTTCGAGACCCACCTGGGCAACTTGGCGAGACCTCATCTCTACAATAAATCAAAAAAATTAGCCGGGCGTGGTAGCGCGCGCCTGAAGTTCCGGCTACTTGGAAGGCTGAGGCGGAAGGATCGCCGGAGCCCAGCAGGTCATGGCTGCGGTGGCCTGGAGCGGCCACTGCACTCCAGTCTGCGTGACAGTGAGACTCCAACCCCCCTCCCAAAAAAAGAAAAAAAAAGCACATACCTTTTGCCTCTAGACTCTTAAGTCAGTTTTTTGTACTTTGTCCACATAGGTTAATTCATTTATAAATAAATAGTACTTATAATTTTTATCAATGTGCAAATATTATTCACTTTAGAATCAAGAGGAGTAATAATGAGTAATCTGTTTTCCCCAAATCACTTCCAGCTGGAGGCAGTCTTCGGGTACCCACACCAACCGACCTCTTACCTTCTTTCTAGCTTCTTGGCTCTCCCAAGTCGTCTTCCTTGTTCATATTGCTGTAATACTTCCTATTACAATATTTTCATAAAATTCCTGAGTGCCCACAGCCCCCCAAATATCTTTATTTTGCCTTCATGCTTGACTGGTTATGTGGCTAAGTCTAGAATTCCAGCTTCAAACCTCCCCCCGCCCTCCCAGCATTTGGGAGACACCGTTTCCTTGTCTTCCATACAGAGTTGCTGACAAAAGGTAGAATGTCATTCTAAGTCTTATTCCTGGGTAAATAATTTGTCTTCTCTGCTCTCCGGAAGCTTTTAGGATCTTCTGTTTATCCTCAGAGTATTGAAATTCCCCTAGGATACACTAAATGTGTTAACACAACTTTCATGACAGAAACCCATCTTGCACAATTTGATTCTTAATGTGAAGCCATGAAGCAGTGCTAAAATCAGATATGGCCAAATTGATGGTTTCTAACAATGTTATTAGGTCTGAGTCTCTTTCCTCGCATCTCTCAGACTTAATCTTCTATGTGTTGAATTATTTCTCAGGCGGATGCTCTCCTTAAAGGACAAAAAATGGCTCCTTGTTTCATGGTCACTGGGTCCTCAAGTGCTAAAGACCTCAGGAAGGTCAAGAGTCAGTCTTTCCCAGCTTCCACATCGATCCCTCAAGAAGCATGAATATACAGAGGAGTGGTTAGTTACCAGAGCTGAACAGGCAAACAACAGAAGTCCACTAAGCTATCAGTAGGTTTTATTTTCCTTCATTCTAATTGGTACTTACTGGAATCTTTCAATCTAAAGAGTTCTATCTCTTCTGCTAAAGAAAGGTGTCTTCCATTTTTGGGCTATGTCCTCTTTTATATTCTATCTTTTTCTCTTTTTCTGGAACTTCCACTAGAGTTGCATTGGATATCTGGACCTCTGCTTCTATCTTACACTATTCCTCTATTTTCTGACTTTTTTTTTACTGTCCTTGGCAGAATGTTTACTTGATTCTAGCTCCAAGAATATCAACATGGCCTTTGGTCCCATTCGATTATTTAGTCCATCTATTGATTTTTTAATATCAGCAGTCTGTGTTTTCAAGTTTTATAAACTCTTGCTGTTTTCAGAATGGAAGCTCTTTATTTACTCTGAGAATCTGAATTTGAAACCGTCTCCATTATTAGGATCATTTCTAGTTACTTTAGATGAGGTGTTCTGTTCATCTTTGTTCTCTTCTTTCATGATTTTCCTCAGGGTTTCCATCAAAGGTCTTCTAACCTGTGTTTGTTCGTTCATATTTTTTAATGTATTTAAGCGAGGTAGCCTGGTTTTACTTTTTTTTTTTTTTTTAATGTAAAGATATGGGATACAATTCAGGGTTAGGTATACAAACATTGTGGTTTTACTTTAAAGTCATATATGTTTTCCTCCACAGCCATCACACCCTTGAATGAAAGGGCTGCCTGCAGGTCCTAGGTGGGACCACAGGGTGCGGGAGCGTGTCAACAGGCATACATCCTGGAATTTGCTTGGACATGAAGCTTGTGAAGAGACAGGGGGCAGCCACACTACCATAAAAATTGAGTAATTTTCTATATTTATTTCCCGGGTACCTGCCTTTTTTTTTTGTTTACTCTATGTTGTGGAGATTGGGATTTCCTGCATACACTACTCCGTTCCACCCACAGACTCCTACATTCTCACTGGAAGCCATCTCCAGACAAAACATTTTCTCTGGGAAGCAGTTTTTCAACCCTAGCCCACTCCTCCAAGCCATTCTGATTAATAAGAGCTAGGTGAAGCAACTAGATGTTCAGGCTGTTAAGAAACACAGCTCTACAAAATAAATACCTTTGATTGCTCTATGGTCCATTCCAGTTCTCTGTTGACCCCAGACTTGAAGCTGCTCTGAATTGAGATTTCTACTGAGATTTCTCCATTAGTCCATTGACTGGACTGATGTTTTTGATCCTACATATATTCTTGAAAACTTCTGGCCACTAATAGTACCATGTCTTATTCTCCAGTGCTATTACAGTTCCATTCTTTGAAAATGTTCTTTTCTGAAATTTTAATAGAAGGAAGAAGAGTTTGATATACGTGATTGGTCTATCATCTTGAGCCAGAAACTTCCAGATACCAATTAAAGCCTATTGGATTGACAAAAATTCGAAAAATTGATAATGTTAGTTTATGGCAAATGTGTCAGATATAGGCACTTTCCTCTTGGAGGAAAAAAAGATGAAGCATCCCTTTTGGAGAGAATTTGACAGTCACTACCAATAAGTTAAATGACCACAGTACATGACTTTGTAATCTCACATTTATAATTTACCCTACAGAAACACTAGCATGACTACTTAAAGATATATTATGTAATTATGTTTACCGAAGCACTCTACTTAAAAGCAACTAAATAGGCAATGGCATAAACAAGGCAATGGTTTAAAAATTATTTCACATTCATAAAATAGATAAATAATAAGACAAATCTATTTGTGATAACTTGGAAAGAGGATAGTGATCTGTAATTGACAAAAGCAAGTTACAGAAAAGTATGTTTAAGATCCTACCAAAAAAATAATAAAATAAAAGCAGTGTACTTTTTAACGATGTGCAGTGGTACTCTCCTGATAGAGTATAAAATGCTTCTAGCCTATTTATTGTGTCTGTTCCTATTTCTTTTTATTTTTAATTAGCAACACTTGGCATAAGCCCAACATAGTTGGTGGCTATTGTCAATTAAAAATAAGCAACAAACTATATAGTGTTACAAAACACAAAACGCAAGATTTCTCTGGGGAAAAAAGTACTGATGCAATATACTGACCACAAAAAATGTTGTAGATCATAAGTGAAATATTTTAGTATTTCAGAACATTCTCTCTTCCAATTTTCATCTTCATACCTCCCAAATTTTAGCTATCCAAAATCCACAGGTGATGTTGAAATCCCTTATGCCACAATTTGAATTCATCTTAAGACAAAATTTTTCCACCAGATTTCTTAATGACAATTTGCTGATTTCACCCTAAATCAAAGTCTAATTGTCCATCATTCCTCCAAAGCCACTGTGTAATGTTCTGCTTCCCATACGGTTTTTTCACAAGTTCTCTTCTTCCCTTCCTTGGACATTTTAGAGTAAAGAACATCATAACCAGCACCAGAGTGTATTATTTAAGAAGCAAAGTGTTTCACAGAGATAGTAAAGTTGAGACTTGTTTTAAGATTTCAAAAGTGACATCTGAATACTGTACACACATAGCATCTAGAAGCACTTAAGCAAATTTAACAAAGGAGTTCATCAAAGGCATTCTTCAATTCTGTTACATTTTTTGATTTGCAGCATTTCTTTTTTAATTCTTTCTTAAAATTTTCATGTCTCTGCTTACATTACCCATCATTCTTGCATGTCATCAACTTTTCCCATTAGAGCCTTTAACATATTAATAGTAGTAATAATTCTTGTTCTGATAATTCCGATATCTCTGCCATATCTAAGTCTGATTCTGATGTTACATCTCTTCAAACTTTGTTTTCTACCTTTTAGTATGCCTTGTAATTTTTTGTTGAAAATCAGACACTAGGTAAAAGAAACTTCAGTAAGCAGACCTTTAGTGATGTGATGCTGAGTTGTGAGGTATGGGGACATGTTCTACATGTGGCCCCAGCGCATAAACTCACCAAACAGGTCAGGCAGGAAGACTAGAGGGGGCTTTTCTTCTCCCTGGTCAGTTAGCCTTTGTTAAAACACCCGTCAGCTTAGTTCTGGCGAATAATTTCTTCTGAGGATAGATCTTTATAAGAATCTTTATACAGATCTTTATACAGAATACTTGGGCATATTTCAAAATGATTACTTTTTCCCTCCACCTGTCAGTAGCGCAAGTGGATGTTTCTGCAGTATTTACTGTGAGAACCACTGGAGATAAAACTCACAGAAGTATGGATACCACCTCCTAAGACTAGGCCCCATGGAGTGTTTAACTCTCAAACTAGTCCACAGTGAGCCTCCAGCAATGCATCAATTACAGTTTAGGTTTCCCTACTCCAGCACTGGTTTCCCCAGAGGTTTCTTTTTTGCATTTCTACTCCGGAAAAATTTTAATTCTATTTCTCGCTTTCTCCAGTTTGGGGAGCTGTAATTTGCCCTGTGACCCCTCAATTCTCTGAAAAAATCTAAGAGTTGTTGATTGATTTTTTGTTAAGTTTATTCAGCTTTTTCTTATTGTGTAGATAAGGGAGATGATGTCCAAGTTCCTTACATGCTGGACCTGGAAAAGGAAAAACTTTATACTCCTTGATACTAGATGCTTACTTGAATGTGTCTGGGACTTGCAAGAACCTATTCCTATTATTTACTGTAAATATAAGAAAATAAAGAGAGAACATTTTACTCAAACAAATTTACTGAGTATGCTAGCAGCAGGCCATATGAGAAGTCAGAGTCGGCCAGGTACAGTGGCTCAAGCCTATAATCCCAGCACTTTGGGTTTTTTTTTTTTTTTTTTGAGTTGGAGTCTCACTCCATCACCCAGACTGGAGTGCAGTGGCATGCTCCCGGCCACCGCAACCTCAGCCTGCTGGGATCCGGCGATCCTTCCACCTCAGCCTTCCAAGTAGCTGGAACTACAGGCGTGTGCTACCACACCCGGCTAGTTTTTGATTTATTGTAGAGATGAGGTCTCGCCAAGTTGCCCAGGCGGGTCTCGAACCCGCGGGCCCAAGCAATACACTCCCTCAGCCTCCCAAAGCGTAATTCCAGCACTTTGGGAGGCCAAGGTGAGAGGATTGCCTGAGCTCAGGGGTTCGAGATCAGCCTGGGTAACTTGGTGAGACCTCGTCTCTACAATAAAAAGAAAAAAAAAGAAGTCAGAGTCTTTGACTTATCAGACTAGTACCCCAATTAATAAGGTCAAACTTCTTACCTCTAATGGGGTGCACAGAAACTTTTCTTAGCTGCTAGAAAGGGGTGGTAACAAAGCTCTGTCCCAGAGGTTCCCAAACCAATGTCCAAAAACCAGTCTGTGGCCTGTTAGGAAGTGAGCCGCACAGTAGGAGAGGAGTGGCAGGTGAGTGAGCAAAGCTTCGTCTGTATTTGCAGCTGCTCATCATCACTCGCATTACTGCCTGAGCTCTGCCTCCTATCAGATCAGCAGAGGCATTGAATTCTCATAGGATCCTGAACCCTACTGTGAACTGCACATGTGAGAGCTCTAGGTTGGGTGGTCCTTATGAGAATCTAATGCCCAATGAATTGAGGTGGAGCTGAGGCAGTGATGCTAGTGCTGGGGAGTGGTTGCAAATACAAATTCACATTAGCAGTGAGGCATGACTGCACAGAGACCATGTAAATCAACTGCTTGCAGACTCATATCAAAACCCTATCGGTGAGTGGCAAGTGAGCGGATGTACTTCAATTGCACAGCTGCATGTGGTGGCAGGCTTTAAGTCAGAATCTGACACTTATCTTAGTCCACAAGTGGCCCGCCCATGATTTTATTTACCCTTTCCATCTATATCTTTTTCTTTTTAATGGCAAGTTGCCTCATTATTTCATTACAGATTATAATGGAATAATAACAGAAATAAAGTGTACAATAAATGGTATGCACTTGAATCATCCCGAAACCATCTCCCCCAGCAGTCTGTGGAAAACTTATCTTCCACGAAACCAGTCCCTGATGCCAAAAAGGTTGGAGACCACTGCCCTTTCTGGTGGTGGAGGTAGGGGGAGAAGGGAGTCCTATTAACGCTTTGTCTTCATTAAGAGTAATTTACTCATGCCATTAACAACTGACTCCCTTAGATAGATAAGGTAGCTATTAAAAATTAGGGCGGCTTCCAGATTTACATCACCCTGTTATCCAAAGTTAAACACACACACACACACACACACACACACACACACACACACACACACATCACAGTAGGGGAAAACCAAAAGACTAACAAACACAAAAAAAGATGTTCAAATTGGCTATGAATAAGAGAAATGCAACTAAACCCAATTGAGGTGGCCAATTTAGAAAGGGAGACAATTTTAATTGATGGTAAGAACAGCCTCCATGTATGTTTCTCATAAATTTGCTTGCACTGATGACAAAAAATAAATAAGTATAACCATTATGGAAATCAATACAGTAGTGTTTACTATATATGCTGTGACCTGGTAATCCAGTCTCAGATATATACTCCAGAAACACTTTATTATGCTATCATTATTATTTTCATTTTTTAATTTTAAAGATGTGGGGTACAATTCAGGATTAGGTACATAAGCGGTCATTGTACGGTGAAGTTTGGGTCTCCTATCGATCCTCACTTCACCTGGTTTGGGATCAGTACCCTAACTGATGTTATGCGCCCCCTACTCCCTCCCTGGCAGTGTCCCACCACTGCCAGTCGCTTTCTTGTAGAAATATGACAAATGTTCAGGATCCACTTGTCAGTGAGAACATGTGGTACTCAGTTCTTTGTGCTACGATAGATCACTGAGTATAATAGACTCTAAATCCATCCAAGTGGCTGTGAAATCCATAATTTTGTACTTCTTCGTGGCTGTACAATAGTCCATCATAGGCCACTGCCTTGCTAAGCTATGGTGTGACCATGTGCTCTTTGAGCTTCGGCCAGGCCATGTTTTCTTAAGCCTTGGTCCTCTTCCCTACCTTGGGAAGGTGAATCACCTCTTCCTCACCCTCTCTCTCTCTAACTTACTTTCTAAATAAACTATATTTTCTAATCTAAAAAATATATATCTATATATA
>CAUYQG010249327.1:0-12028 GCA_963574415.1 Tarsius wallacei
GCTGGGCTCCAGCGATCCTTCCGCCTCAGCCTTCCAAGTAGCTGGAACTACAGGCATGCGCTACCACGCCCGGCTAATTTTTGATGTATTGTAGAGATGAGGGCTCGCCAAGTTGCCCAGGCGGGTCTCGAACCCGCGGGCTCAGGCAATCCACTCACCTCAGCCTCCCAAAGCGCGGGATTACAGGCTGAGCCACCGAGCCCGGCAGGGGTCATTTTTTTTGGTGGCACTTGTGACTCAATATGAGTGACTGCAAATTGTGGTTGCTGCTGCCTTGGTTGTTCTCTCTCGGCTCCTTTTTTTGACCAAATATGCTGAATCCTGTAAAGAGGGTGAAAAATTCCTCTCATTCTGTGCCAGGCAGGGTCCCACTGATTTACCCAAAGCATCCTCAGTCCCAGTTCCAGCGGGAAGACACCCTGTGAGGTCCCCACCCAGCCCATGCTTTCTGCCCTGAGAACTCTCCTGTTGTGTCTGGGGCAGATGGGCACGGACGGGGACTGAGCATGGGTGAATAGTTGACCTGGGCTGAGCACTTGGTTCCTTTTTTCTTTCAGGAATCTGGAATTGATGTGTAGAGACTCATGGCAATTAGCATCAGGTCTTTGAACTGGAAGAAGACAGGAGAAACTGAGGCTGGAGTGTTGTGAAAATGAAGTAGAGATAGCCAGTCTGGAGAAAGACTCGAAGATCATTGCTGTGTGACGGGAGTGAATGAGCAACTGAGAAACACAGAGAGCGAAGGAGGGAGAGAGAGAGGGACACAGAAAGGGAGGGGGGAGAGAGAGGGGAAAAGGGAGAAGGGGGAGAGAGAAAGAGAGAAGAGAAAGGAAGGGGAGAGAAGGAAAGAAAGAGAGGGAAGGAGGCGGAAAGAAGAAGCCACCTTGCTTCTGCTGTTCCCCTGCGTCTCACTTCCGGTTCCTCCTTAGTCTGACTTCACTGCCTGCTCTCAGACGCCCCCAGACCCTCCTGCGTCTGTCTCCAGTTTTGCTCTCATCAGTCTGAATAGGTTTCCGTGACTTGCAATCAGACAACTTCCGATTCAGGATCTAGGATGTGTCTCTCTGTCAGGAGTTCCCAGGTTTTGAGAACACATTAAGGTTGTGTCAGGGTGGGACTCGGTGGGAAGGAGCATTTTATTGAGGTTTTTTAACCCAACATTGCACCTGCTGCTAGTTGGATTTATTGCCCAGAGATGTCCGTAGATGACACACTGGCTGGTACCCATGCTGGGGCTCACTGCTCCAGCCTCCGCCCCCCCACCATGAGATTTCTCACAGTCCTTTGGGGATGTGTGGAGACAGACCGTCGTTCGGGGCGTATGTTGGCTGGCTTATCCAGCTCACATCTCTGCTGTCCCACGTGACTCAAGCCTCGCCCATCTGAGCAGTCCATCTCACAGGCCACAGTGATTGACTTAGAAATACGCAGGTGGCCCAAACCAGGCTAATTACAGCCCTAATGAGATTTGAATGTGGGTAAGAGGTAGCTTATTTTCACAGGTGTTGTCAAGCTGGATAGACGTAGCCCTGGAGTTGTGAGAAGACTCCACATAGAGAGCCAGGTTGAGACGAGAGCCCATTCAGAGCAAGAATGCATTTATCACAGAACAGCATGTCTTCAGCCTCCAGATACTTAAGTGCCTGGATCCAGCTGTGCCTAGGCTCTGGGAACCTTACCTAAGCTCACCTGGCCTCTGAGGACCTTACCTAAGCTCTCCTGGGCTCAGATAACCTTACCTAAGCTCACCTGGGCTCTGAGGACCTTACCTAAGCTCTCCTGGTCTCTGGCAACCCAACCTAAGCTCACCTGGGATCTGGGGACCCTACCTAAGCTCACCTAGACTCTGGGGACCTTACCTAAGTTCACCTAGGCTCTGGCGACCCTACCTAAGCTCACCTAGGCTCTAGGAAGCTTACCTTGGCTCATTTGACCTTAAACTGGCAAGACACAAGTTTCGTCCTGCCTAAGTGGACCCATCCCCAAGCATTTTGGACTAAGAGAGACAAGCTGTGCTCCTGTCTAGCCAGAAGGGGTGGAAATCCTTCCCGCATCTGACATCCGTCCTTCCCCCGGAGCTCTGTTCCTAGCATTAGGTTGTTAAGTCTTACAAACTCCCCCTCGGGGAGATGGACTGGAGAAACATAACGGTCTAGGTGAGCCGGCAAGACCTGTTCATTACTTCTTGTTAAAATATGAGTAACCGTGCATGTCAGGTAATTTATTAACTACCACTTTTCAGCGCTGACTGTTTGAAGGGATGATCTATTAAAACTCTCGTACCCCTTCACAATCTATATTCCCACCAGCCGCACTGTTCCGTTATGGGGATGTGGTTAAAATTTCTGCTCCGGTGTGCATAATCCGGCACTTATGTGAATTTAATGCCATTTCCTTCTTTTCGGTTTAAATGCTGTATGAATTTAAATCTTACTTAAATATCACCAACATTCTTGGTACATTTTATGTTCTTCTAATATTTTTCTCTTTTCTGTTTTTTTTTCCAAGAGTGAAAGCTGAGGATATTGAAATTTTGTCTTTTTCTCCCCCTCACACTTGGCAGAAATAGACATCCAGCAGGAAGCCACCATCCAGTTCTCGAGTTGGGCCGCACCTTTTTGTGGTTAGTCTCTATCCTGGACTAAAATGGCAACATTCCTAACTGTGATATCAATTAATCATAGTAGTGACTGATATTTACTATTTGCAACATGCAAGATATTGTGTTGAGTGTCAATATCTTATTCCACTTGATTCTCACACTAGTTATAAGATAGGTATGGTTACCCCCATTCTCCCGATGAGGAAACTGAGGAATGGTTACCCCCATTCTCCCGATGAGGAAACTGACCTATAGACATGGGGTATAGCAAGCTAGATCAATTGCTCAGAAGAGAACTTTAACTTTATTATATGAGGCTCACTGTATGGGAAGCAACTTTACCTGGTGCAGAGGTATGTGTTCACCTTTTTCTGCCAAGTTTCGAATGAACACGCTGGAGGAGGATGAGCCGTGGCTGGGAGCAGGGACAGACCATGGATGGGGCTGAGGCTGACACTGGGTCCGCGGAGACACCCAGTGTGCAGTAGAGCACCGAATTACCCTGAGATGAGCGGAGTGGGAACCTCCCCCCCCACATTCATATGTTGAAAACCTAGCCCTCAGTATCTCAGAGTCTGACTATATTGGATGTGTTTAAAGGGGTGATTGAGGTTACTGGACTAGGTTGGGATCTAATGCAATACGACCAATGCTTTTCTTTTTTTGAGACAGAATCTTGCTCTGTCGCCTAGGCTGGATTACAGTGGTGCCATCATGGTTCACTGTAGTCTTGAACTTCTGGCCTCAAGTGATCCTCCTATCTCAGCCTCCTGAGCAGCTGGGACTACAAATGTGTACCACCACATCTGCCTGATTTTTCTATTCTTTGTAGAGATGGAGTCTTGCTATGTCTTTCAGCTGCTCTCAAACTCCTGGCCTCAAGTGATCCTCCTGTCTCAACCTCCCAAAGTGCTAAGATTAGAGGTGTGAGCTACTGCACCCAGCTTCTTTTAAGAAGAAGAGGAGATTAGGGCACAGAGAGAGAGAGAGAGACAGGGATGCACATGATAGAGGGAAGACCCTGTGAAGACACAACAAGAAGGTGGCTATCTGCAAGCCAAGGAGAGAGGCCTCACAAACCTGCTGATGCCTTGATCTTGGACTTTTGGCCTCCAGAACTGTGATGAAATGAGTAACTTTGGTTTAAGCTGCCTGGTTTGGGATATTTTGTTTTGGCAGTCCTTGCAAATCAACCATGCAGATGAATACAGTCTTCTGCTCCATCCCTAGAGAGTGTTTTCAATTTCCAGGAGGAAATCAACAGGCTGAGCGGAAGGGAGGTCAGCAGGGAAGTTGGAAGAGCCAGCTTAAGAGTGGGGACTTGGCACATCAGTGACAGCTGTAGCTGGCATTGAGGGCGTTTATCTATCTGGCATCGAGGGTGTTTGTCTATCTGGCATTGAGGATGTTTGTCTGTCTAGCATCCGGGACGTTTGTCTGTCTGGCATCAAGGATGTTTGTCTGGCATCGAAGTCATTTTTCAATCTGGCAACCTTCTCAAGTGCTCACATCACTTGGTTGATTCTGACAGTAACACAACAAGGTAGGCATTATTGTAATATCCATTGTACAGACAAGAAAACTGAGGCACGTTGAGGTTAGTTGACTTGCTTGATTTCCCACAGCTGAATTTGGGTCTGGAATTTGGGTCTGGAATTTGAACGTGGGTCATTCCAGCTCCAGAGTCTGCCCTCACACGGTGTGATCGTGGAGTCTCTGGGAAGCAGATGCTGAGATGAAAGGCAGTAGTATCCGTGAAGGAGAAAGGAAGGACCCAGGATGAACGGGGAGCTCTCGGGTCAAGATGGAGACCTGATGACATTACTGCCACCTGCCTGACTGGC
Organism: Tarsius wallacei; assembly: GCA_963574415.1. NCBI lineage: Eukaryota > Metazoa > Chordata > Mammalia > Primates > Tarsiidae > Tarsius > Tarsius wallacei. The sequence continues at coordinate 4,447 of CAUYQG010249327.1, forward strand.
CTGGAGCTTCACTTTGGTGAAAGTGGTCAGACGCTTGAGCCACCAGTGTGGTCAGTAACTGGCATTACCTCAAGAAGAACATGACTCAGCTGAAAATGGAGGGACCCCGAGTGCTAGCCACAGGGGGCTGTCTCCCACCAATGCCCCCAGAGGCTAAGCAAGTGCCCTTCTGGAAGGCACACCTGGGCTCTTTCTGTGTGTGCCATAGTGGGCCTCTTGTTTGAGACACAGGCAGGAATATGCTGGCGTCTCTGGAATCATCTATACCAGAAAATTCCATATATAGTCTATATTCTATAGCCTATTTTCTCCTAAAATCATACATTTAAATTCCCAGGAAGCTCTGTTATTTTTAAATGAAACAGAACATTTTTACACAACCCCAAATTTCCACTTCCCAATCTTTCCTGGGTCAGAAGGAATAATGCATTCAGCAAATGTTCTCTTTTCTTTGTTCTCAAAATTATCCACCATGTGGCCTGTGTCATAAGATCAGAGTTGTCTTCTCACAGTCACTCACTGGCAGTCTGATAGGAAATCATTTTCATAACAACCCACTCAAATAGCTCTTGCCACGTGTCAGGGACTGGGCTGAGCCAGGATTTCTTGGCCCCTGCGCCATCGGCATTTTGGGCTGGACAGTCACGAGCATTGTGGAATGCTCAGTGGCATCCCTGGCCTCCACCCACACATGCCAGCAGCAGCCCCTGTCCCAGCCGTGACAACCAGAAGTGTCACCAGGCATTGTCCCTGGGCACTACCGTTGAGAACAACTATTCTAAGCACTTTTTCTAGATGTATTTGTTTTAGTGACACATCAACCCCACAGCACTGCTTTGAGGACTATCTCTGTTATAAGGATGAGAGGGGGTCTGTAAATTCATGGGCATATTTTTATATTCTACTTTTTCAAACAATGCAGTGGCAAATGTCCTTGTCTCCACCTGCTTGTGCACACAGGCCTGTTTTTCTAGAGTCTGTATCAAGAAGCGAGTCTCAGGATGAGACGAAGCCATATGTTAATTATAACGCCGCTGCTCTTCCCAACGGCTCTTTGAGGTTGGCATTATCACATCTCCTGTTTTCTGGACACACAACTTGGAGACTCAAGGACAAGAACATGCGTGTCAGGTTGTATTCTCCAAAGATGGCCACAGCAATCTCCTCCACCCGTGCATGCTCCCTTCTCCATAGCGACCTCACCATGTCCCTACGGAAGGGGTGGTGGAGTCAAATCCTCTCTCTCTGGGCTGGGCTTTGCGATGTGCTATGTTGAAGCTCAGAAACTGGTGCCCCGGAATATGGCGCCATGACATGCTGGACTGAAGTGGAGGAAGGCCCCATGGTCCCTCGGACCTTCTCCATTTCCTGCCTCTCAATCCTCTGGCTCAGCCAAAGCACAGGATGGCATCGCTCTCTGAAAGTCCATCGGCTGCCTGACTTCCAGACTCACCAAAGAAGAAAGCAATGGCCTCTGGTCACTTCCCCGAGTTTTCATGAACTGAATTTGTAGGAAGAAAGACTGAAGTCTGTCAATACACCTGGACAGACTTTTGTCACAAACCATTGTCTGTTCTGCAGGTCCGAGAGACTTTGTCCCAGATCAGCGTATGTTCTCCAAGCCCAGTGAACTCTCCTAAAGTCACTTACCACCCCGTTAAAGCCATCCACATGCCTCCATCTCCCTTTCATCTAAGAAGAAGGGTATACAGCCATATGGACACTCTATTGAGAAGTAGGGTCATCACTCTGATTTTCTCCCCACACACATGAATGCATTTGGATGCTGTTTTTCTTTTTAATCTGCCTTTTGTGAGTTGGTTTTTTGGTGAACTTTCAGAGGGTGAAGAGGAAGTCTTTTTTGGGCCGCTGATAGAATGTGACACGTGACAATCTGAGATTTCTAGTGCTGGGTCATAAAAAACCTTATAGCTTCCACCTGTTTCCTGGAACACGTACTCTTCAGATGACTTCTCTCAGGACCCAGCCCCTGTGTCCATCTAGACCAGATGGAGGGGTCACATGTGGCCCCTGCAGCCAGTGCTGGGCTCCTCACCAATGGCCAAGAACAATTGCTGTCCCCTTGGTGTGGTGTCTTGGACCTCAGCATGGTTCAACCCCCAGACAACTCCTCTGTTTGGAATTGAATGAAAATAAATGTTCTCAGCCAGATGCAGTTTAGGAAACATCGTTCTCTGCTCAGCCTCATTGGGGCATACATCTGCAAGATACTGGAAAAGATAGATGTTGCATTCCATTGAAAGTGGGGGTCAAGCCCACTTTAGTTAGGTTATTAAAGGTCAGAGTGACCCCAGTGAGTTTCAGAAGACCTAGAGAGGCCAAGGGGCTGGCTGTTGGGCTGTGCCTGGGGATGACCTGAAGTCGGTTCAGAGAGCCAAACTGGGTTTCTATGTCCGACTATCGGAGAGTTCGGGACATTTCTTCCTGTCTCTTAGGGGATGACGCTACTTTAAGAAAACATCCAGCCCAATCCTATCTTCCAGCAAAACTCAGCACATAATAAACCCCCAACAATTGTTTTGTTTAATGAATAAATGAATGAATAAATGAATGAAGGGCTGAATGAAGATATTATTCACATCTTAATGACAAGGCAGAGCTACTTGGCAAAGCCACCCTGCTGGTACTTTCAATAGAAGTTCTTTAGGATTTTTCTAATTTAGAAAGTCTCATTAGCTAAGAAAACAATCTCCCAAGACTCACTGGGCCAGTAAATTTCTCTTATGCAAAGAATGAGGTCAATTAAAAAAAAATTTTTTTTTTTGAGTTGGAGTCTCATTCTGTCACCCAGGCTGGAGGGCAGTGGCATGCTCCCAGCCACCGCAGCCTCGACCTGCTGGGCTCAGGCTCAATTTAAAATTTAACCTCAGTGAAACTGAATTCAAATTCCCAGGGTCCAATCCTGGCTTCAACACTCGTAGGAAGGCTAGAGAGCGGTGAAGGACAGTTGTCTGGGTGGACAGCAGGGATCTAAGCTCAGCATCACCAGAACCAGCTGGGTCATCCGGGCAGAGCCTCCAACAGCCTGTGTGGCTTTCTTGCCTAGAGCAGGAAGCTCGTGCCATTCTTTGGACACAGAGCAAGGTTAGCAAACTCAGAATCACAGAAGAGGGAGATCTCACAGTAACAAATCTGTATTTCTCTGGAAAGTCTGTTGAAACGGAGACACATCCCTTAATCTAGTTAGGATGTTGTCCTCTCCAAGCCTCATATTGAAATGTGGTCCCCAGTGCTGGAGGAGGAGCCTTGTGGGAGGTGCTTGAGCCATGGGGGTGGATCCCTCATGGATGGCTTGGTGCCCTTTGCTGTCATGGTAATGAGTGAGTTTTCGCTCTATTATTAGTCCATGCTAGAGGTGGCTGTTTATTTCTTTTCTGTTGGAGTCAGGGTCTCACTCTGTCACTCAGGATGGAGTGCGGTGGCAGGTTCACGGCAATCACAGCTCACCGCAATCTTGAACTTCTGACACAAGCAATCCTTATGCCTCAGCCTCCCAAGTAGCTGGGACTACAGGTATAGGCCACCACGCCTGGCTGATTTTTTTTTTTTTTTGACATCTTGCTATGTTGTCCAGGTTGGTCCCAAACTCCTGGGCTCAAGCAATCCTCCCGCCTTGGCCTCCCAAAGCGCTAGGATTACCAGCATAAGCCGCCACACCCAACCTAGAAAGCCGGTTGTTTAAAAGAGCCTGGCGGCTCCTCTCTCTCTCACTCCCTCCCTTACCATGGGCCACACCTGCCTCCCTTCCCTTTCCACCATGATTACAGTTTCCTGAGGCCTCCTCAGAAGCCCAGCAAATGCTGGTGCCATGCAAAACTGCCAGCCAAATAAATCTCTTTTCTTAACAAATTACCCAGCCTCAGGTATTTTTTATAGCAAAATAGACTAACATACTTCTCAAGGCCATGGCCAGTTGAGAAGTGGTGTCTTTAGACAATGGTGTCCTGGGAAATCCTAACAACCTGCTCTGTGGGAGAAAAGTCTTGATGTATAGCATTGTCAATTTCCACGGTATAAACACTCCCAATTACACGCTGCCAACACAAAGTCACAGATGCAGAGTTGGAAGAGAGGCGCACCATGGCTTTGCCAGCTGGGACAAGCCAGCTTCCACATGACACAGCCTCGGGGTCTCCAGTTCACCCAGGTGCCCACCACTCCCTAGTGTCTCGCCACCAGCACTTGAATCTGCAACCCTTGAAAAATCGGGCACCACAGTAAGGAGGGAATCAACAACCCAGGCCAGGTCCAACCTTGGCATTCAGGTCAGGGTGCTACCCACCGGAAGGCATAGAACCTTCTAATCATCTCCCAAGGTGGCCCCGCTACCGAGTGGTAGATCCAGGATTTGCACGTGGGCTTCCTGACCACTGGGGAGTTCCTCCTTTCAGGGCCTCATGCTGTTTTTCTGCCCAAAACATGGCAGTTCATTTCTCAGGACAGAGAGATTCTAAGGACAACAGCATTTGGAATGATCGTGGAAGAGTGGAGAGAAAGAGAAAACCCACTAATGGCAATCCAAGTCCTATGACAGTTTCCGACTGTAAATGAGAACAATGAAGTGCAAATAATATTTTTGAAAATACAGACAGGCTGAGCTCGGTGGCTCAGTCTGTAATCCCAGCACTTTGGGAGGCTGCAGCGAGTGGATTGCCTGAGCCCACGAGTTCGAGATCAGCCCAGGCAACTTGGTAAGACTTTGTCTCTACAATAAATAAAAAATTAGCTGAGCGTGGTGGCGCATGCCTGTAGTTCCAGCTACTTGGAAGGCTGAGGCAGAAGGATCGCCGGAGCCAGGCAGGTCGAGGCTGCAGTGGCTGTGAATGTGCCACAGCACTCCAACCTGGGCGACGGAATAAGACTCCAACTCAAAAAAAAAAAAAAAGAAAATACAAAGAAATGATTGGTCTTCTGGGCACCATGATTCATAAACCCCAATTGCTCCAGGGAGGTGATGAAATCTGTGTACTAAGGTGTCTCTCTCTCTCTCTCTCTCTCTTTCTCTCTCCTTCTCTCCCTCTCCTTTTCTCTCCCTCTTCAAGGGATGGAATAAAAATGGAAACAAGCCAGGTTCAGGACAACCCAGGCACTTGAAAGAGTGAGACAGGGAAGGTGACTAGTTTAGTCCATTTTCCCTGTGCTCTTACTCTGTCCCCAAGGAGCATGAAGAAAAGTCAGCAGGGCTGCGTTCATGAACCTAGCCAGGAAATTGGCAAGTAAGTCTTGCAAATGCAGGGACCCACTCTTCTCTTTCTGAGGCTGTTGTAGAAACACCCTCACCTTAATCACACACACACACACACACACACACACACACATGCAAATATGGACAAAAATACAGATAAAGAGGAAAAATTAGAAGCCTCAAAAAAAACCTCTAAATTGACCGATTTCTCTCCTGCTACCAGCTGTTGAGTGTTTTTTCTCTGTGTGCTAAAACTTTCCTCGAAATAACTTTTAATAATACCTGGAAACAAAACCCACAATACACTTCTGCCCGCCACGGAATGTGGGCCTCTTTCTTTCTTTTTAGATCCTGAAGTATTCCTGCCACTGATTGTGTGTAAAAGGGACGATGAAGACGATGTGTCTGATTTGGCCCAAATGTCCGTGTTCTATTCATGGTCCTTGAAACTCTTGCAGAATCAGACACACAGTCTGGGAAGGCAGGGCCTGTGCTTCTCGGCACAGTGAGAGTAACCAAGAGAAGGAGCGTGGCAGCAAGGGATGACAACGCTCACTGGCTTCTGTTGTGTAGACACAAAACACAGGCGGCGGGCATACCAGTGTGTTTGGAGGCGGGTGTTGTCTCTGAGCTGCAAACCCACCCTTCCACGCTGTTGTTGACCCTACAATGTCTGATTTACCAGCTGTTCCCTTTCAGGCTCTTCCCACGGGGGAGATTGGAAGGAATCTCCCAGGGTGGACGAGGGAGGGAGCTGCTCCCCCCAGTAGCCTTCCTGGGCTCCTTCTTCCCTTGCTGTTCCAGTGAACGTCATGGCAGCCTCACTCTGGAACCTCAGTCCCTTCCCAAAGCAGCAGCTGAAGCCAGCCTGCACCTTCTCCAGATCTGCATAGGCGGTCCCATCTCATGCCCTCACGGGCAACATTACACTGCAGTGCCACCTCCTCAGAGGTCTGGATGCCACACCCAAGGCTCCCTCCTCCACCCTGGGGGAGCCCAGCCTCTGTTGGGCGAAGCCTCTCCTTGGGGGACTCCCCGCCCTGCAGGATGTCTCCTGCCAACTTCCAGGTCTTGGTCAGTCATTGTCTTTCTTGTTCCTTCCCCGCTGCTGGTGGTGTCTGCTTCATGACATTTCCAAGAGTTGTTCCCACACTGGAAAATCTCTTCCCCGGTGGTTAAGCATTTCATGATATTTAAGTTGACTGGGAAGCACCTGTATGTCATACAGCGCTCATACCTGCCGCAATTATGGTGACTAAAAAGAATCATCATCGCGTGTCGTCATTCTCAAGAGCAGCATGTTGAAATAGGTCTCAGTACATCATACATTTATTTTCATTTATGTACATATATAAATGAAATATATATCATTTGAAACCCAGTTAGAGCATTATATTAATCCTAATAAAATTACCCTGTATGTAGGTTACATCATCTACGAGTTCCATTTTAACATAGTGAAAAGGGAGTTTTAAAATATTTGTTGAACACCAGAGGTGTGAAGTCAGATAGGTCTGAGAACCACTCGTCTGGGAAATTGGGTGCTATTTCGTCATTGCTGTTAGGACTTCTCGCAAAGCAATTCCCACTTTATCTATTCATTCATCAGCTCTTTATTGTGTGCCAACTTAATGCCAGGCACTGTCTAGGCCTGGAGATGGAGTGGATGAACAAGATAAATAAGCTATTCCCTACCATGTCAATTAGTCAGGGCCAGCGAGGCAACGCTAAGGTAACAAACAGCACCTTCTACAACACACCTCTATTTCTCACTCCCTCAGAGAGAGAAGTGGTGGCCCCCAGGGTGGGCATCCCACGTGCAGTGGTGACTCAGTCTCCCAGGGATCCTCCGTGTTGGGGCACCTACATGTTGGGTTTCCTGGACAGCAGAAGACAAGAAGGATGGATACCGGCTCTTAAATGCTTCTCATCAGAGGTGACACGTGTCACTTCTGGATCCACATCCTTGGCCAAAGCATGTCCCGTGGCTGTATGACACGTGAGAGGGTGGAGAAGGCCATCCTCCAATGAGTCAAGAAGGGGAAGGTAAGCAGAAGATCTGTGCCTAGGGGTTCCCAACCTTCTCCCACCCCGCAGACATCTCTTGGATGGGACCTGCCAAAGGCAGCTGTCTCAATGGCCCACTATGAGTCGGAGTAGAGCCAGGAGACAGAATCCACATCGGAGGACTTAATATAAGGAGTTGTCAACTCGATCCAGAGCTGCTCACTCTATAACTAAAAGGGGGAACACCTCCGGTGTTCAACAAATATTTTAAAACTCCCTTTTCACTATGTTAAAATGGAACTCGTAGATGATGTAACCTACATACAGGGTAATTTTATTAGGATTAATATAATGCTCTAACTGGGTTTC
>CAUYQG010249332.1:0-19051 GCA_963574415.1 Tarsius wallacei
CTAGAAATTGACCTTCCATATGACCCACCAATCCCCCTATTGGGAATATACGCAGAGGAACTCAAATCATTCTACCAAAAAGATACCTGCACATGCATGTTTGTTGCAGCTCTATTCACAATAGCAAAAACATGGAACCAACCATGCTACCCATCACAGCCGGACTAGATTTTTAAAATGTGGTACATATACACAATGGAATATTATGCAGCCATAAAGAAGGACAAACATACAGACTTTGCAGCAACTTGGATGGATTTAGAGTCGATCATACTCAGTGAGCTATCACAGAAACAAAGAACAGAGTATCATATGTTCTCACTCATAAGTGGACCTTGAGCAATTATCATAATACTATAAGAAAGGAATTGGCAGTAATGGGAAACTGCCAGGGGTGAGGCAGTGGGATTGACAGCTGAGGGAAACTCCGAGGGGAGGGAGGGGCATACTTCATCAACAGGGGTACCTGCATAGTGAACATTTGTATACATAATCCTGAATTGTACCCCACATCTTTAAAATATAAATAAATAAATAAATAAATGAGAAATTGCAAAGCTGCTGCCGTATCCAGTGCCAGGGGTCTACTAACTGCAGATATTCTTGTGAAATGAAAGTTAAGGATTCTTATTTGGCTCAGTTAGGTTTTGTCCCACAGCAGTGTGAGTGTTTCTGGGTCAGCAAAGTGTCAGAGTTCATAGTCTTTCCACTGATGCACATCACTATTCCCCACAAGGTGATTGAATGGGATGCATTATAAGACCAGTGAGCATGTTGTACCTAGAGCTACCACTCTCCCTCTGATATCAAACTCTGATGCTAGAATTTGCTTTTCATGCTTGATCTCATTTTCGGTTGTGACGATTGTCTCCTTGGGTGATGTTGGGTGCATTTGTGAAACAAATGGTATCCAGCCTGCATCACAGACTCCATAATTTTTCGGATATTTGTAAATATGTGTGAAGGATTAAAGTTTTTAAAAATTCAGGACATTCTTTAGCTCATGTGAAAGTAATTGTATTCCAATGGACCCGTGGAGTGTTAGGAGGAGACAGGATTTTTCCTAACCTTAACAATCTGGAAGCATCTGAGTCCCAGTTTCAGTACAGTCAGGACTTCCTGTCACATTTTAAATAGTGACACATTAGAAGCAATAAATATCGAAAATAAATGGAATTATTAAATAAAGTGTGGTGTGGCCATATATAAAATACTATACCACCTTTAAAGTTATTTCAAAGAATACTTAATGACTTCAAAAAGTGCTCATAAAAAGTTGCCAAATTTTAAGCCAAAAGCTTGTATTCAAAATTGTATATACTCTATGATCTGAGTTTTATATATATATACTTTTTTTTTTTTTTGAGTTGGAGTCTCACTCTGTCGCTCATACTGGAGTGCAGTGGCTACTCCCGGCAACCACAGCCTCGACCTGCTGGGCTCTGGTGATCCTTCCACCTCAGCCTTCCAAGTAGCTGGAACTACAGGCGCGCTACCACGCCCAGCTAAGTTTTTTGATTTATTGTAGAAATGAGGTCTTGCCAAGTTGCCCAGGCGGGTCTCAAACCCGCAGGCTCAGGCAAGCCACTCACCTCGGCCTCCCAAAGCGCGAGATTACAAGCTGAGGCACTGAGCCCAGCCCTGAGTTATACTTCAAAATGTGTATGTATGGCTGGGCACAGTTGCTCACACCCGTAATCCCAACATTTAAGGAGACTGAGGTGAGAGGACTGCTTGAGCCTAAGAGTTCAAGACCAGCCTAGGCAACATAGCGAGACCTCGTATCTACAAAAATGAAAAGGGTATGGTAGTATGCACCTGTAGTCCCAGCTACTCAGGAGGTTGAGGCTACAGTGAGCCATGCTCATGCCACTGCACTCCAACCTGGGTGACAGAGTAAGACTCTGACTCAAAAAAAAAAAAGTATGTGTGTATGTGTAAAGAGAGGGAAAATTGAAGAAAGAAATATACAGATATAACAACTACATCTGGAATGTGGGTTTGTGGTTGATTTTAATTTTAAGTTTTAAAAAGATTTTATAAATATTCATATTGCACACTTCAATAATTGCAAATAACATGTATTTGTAAAACGTCAAATAAGTCATAATCAATCATGTTATAGTGTCATGAGTCAAAGCAAAAAGTTTTGTGGAGAATAGTTTTTGAAGGAAATCATAAGTTGGATACTGAATAATTGAGAGAACTTCTAAGTGTATACTTCCTAAAATTTCAACTCAAAAGTAGTCTTTCTGAAAGGTTACTCTTTTTCAAGGACAAAATCAGGCATATTTTCCATGAGGAAACAATAAAAGCAAATATCCCAAACATATAACAATAGCTGGAAAAAGAAAAGAGGAGGGTGTTTCCTCCTGAGTTGTCAGGATCTTGGCAACACTGTTTTAACAACCAAAAACCAAAACCCCAAAACAAAAAAACTCCAAAGATTTTTCTATGAAGTTCAGTCAGGTTTGAAGGAATGTTCTGCGGTGGTTTAAGATAATGCTTCATAAAATTTACTTAATTTATCTTTAACTTTTAGTAACCAATATAAAATCCATCTTTTAGTATTTGGGTAATAGAATTAGAAAATAGAATTACATAATTAATAAAGCCTTACCTTAACCCTACTTGACTTTTTTTATTTAGCTATAGATGCTAAATATTGGCAAAATGTAACTGAATACGGATCTTTTCATCAGAGCAATCTGGTATTTTTAATAAACAGATGTAAGAGTGGTTCTTGGGTTATATTAGGGTTTCATGTGGAGATAATGGCTAATTTCAAATGCTGGCTCTACAGGAGAAAATCTTCCTTTTCTTCTTTGGCAGAGAGAATATTTTTATAAACAAAAGCAGTGAACAAGATGTGTTCAAAATGGTGAAATAACATAAGGGTTTGATCTGGATCTAACTTCCTGAGAACCACCTTTGTATTTGGGTTTGGCAGTAACTATTGACTATCTTGTCACAGCAAAGACATCCTTAAAGGATTTGGGCATGACACAAAATAGGAATCCCATTGCTTTCAGGTAAAATAGATCGAGTTTATTTTGAACGCTTTGTTCCTGATTATTCTGCCATGTTGTAGGGATAATCATCACTGTGGCTTGAATGTGTTCCTCAAAATTCATGTGTTAGAAACTTAATCCTCAGTGCTATAGTGCTGAGACATGGAGCCCAATGGAAGATGTTTAAGTCATCAGTTTAAGTCATCAGGGTTCCATCACCATGAATGGATTAATGCCACTATAAAAAGAGCTTGCTGGAATGGATTCTCTCTCTCTCTCTCTCTCTCCCTGCCCCCTCCTTCTCTTCATTCTCTTCTGCCATAGGAGGACACAATGTTCCTCCCCTACAGAGGATACAGCATTCAAGGCACCATCTTAGAAATGGAATAACTGAGCCCTAACCTGCTGGAATCTTGATCTTGAACTTCCTAGCTTCCAGAACTGTGAGAGAATAAATTTCTCTTCTTTATATGTTATAGTGTGTGGCAGTCTGTCATAGCATCACAAAATGAACTAAGACAATCAACTTATAACAAAAAGAAGAAAGAATCAACTTATAAATGAATTATATTCCAAAAGTCACACTGTAAATGGGTTGTTAGTGCCCAGAATTCACAAATAATGACTAAGTTTCTGGGTCATCCTGACAATAAGGGTGCTAATTCTGCTGCTACTTACACTGTATCCTACCCCCATTTAAAGTATTATGTCTATGTTAAAATGCATAGAAACCAGCTTGACTTCGCATTTTAGGAATAGACTTCTTAGAAACAGGATGAGGCACTTTTATAAACTCCAGAGTAGTGGTGGCCCGGGCAACTCTCAGATTGTAGGAATGCCAACAGAGTTGGCTTCTCTTGAAGACCAATAGCAACTCTTTCTATGTTGTTAAGTTAAAAGCAACTGGAAATATTAAACTTCTAAAGAATCTAAAGGTTCCATGGTCTTCGCAGACTGTGAAACAATATTCTAGGAGGATATATATACAGTTATATATATAAACATATGATTATAAAAATAGTCACATATATATATAACTGTATGTGTGACCATTTTTATAGTCATATGTAGAATGTAATAATATCAACATAATGGTATATCAGTGAAAGATCAGTTTTATTAGCTAACTGCTCTTGAATGTTATGATCCTATTTGTTAGCACATTTGTTCATTCACTTTGGTCTTGGAAACAGCAAACACAAAAGATTTTAAGAAAATTTACAGGAGAAAAATAAAGATGACTCTATTAACTTTTTCTGAAAATTAAGAAAAACCTTCTTCTATTTTAACTGACAGTATCCTGGTACAACTTTTGAGATCGTTGTTTTAAACACTAAAAGTTTTGAATTAAAGAACAAAGGAGAAGAGAATTGGGAAAGAAATGACAACTACAGTGCCCCATGACCTTGTATTTAGTGGCCCACTTTTGTATGTCCAGATCCCTGAAAACCAAAGTAGGCAATAAACTGGACAATAGTTTGGGTAATAGAACTTCCATTACTAGCAAATTTTAAAATATTACAAAGTCCAAATGTGGTATAAATGAATATTATTTGTCTCTTTGCAGGATACATAATACCTATAAATCACAAAAATGTAGGTTAAATGCATAGAGACAAGAAATTGTTTTCTAAAGTAATTTCTTACCTTGATTCTGTTTCATTCAGGTTGCTTGAAGTGACATTGACATGCAGCAAAAGTAATTTGATTTAATGTTAGGAGGAGAAGCTGGCTAGGGAAAAAAAATTCCTAGGATTGAGAAAAAATGAGATGATGCACACTTACTCTTTTGAAACATTTATTGACTGGGCTCAGTGGCTCAGCCTGTAATCCCAGCACTTTGGGAGGCTGAAGCGAGTGGACTGCCTGAGCCTGTAGGTTCAAGACCAGCCTGGGCAACTTGGCGAGATCTCGTTTCTACGATAAGTAAAAAATTAGCCAGGCGTAGTAGTGTTTGCCTGTAGTTCCTGCTACTTGGAAGGCTGAGGCAGAAGGATCGCAGAGCCCAGCAGGTCGACGCTGGAATGGCCGTGAGCGTGCTCCACAGCCTCCAGTCTGGGCGACAGAATGAGATACCAACACACACACACACACACACACACACACACACACACACACGAAATATTTATCAAGTGAAAATTGAACACCTGACTCTTCTGTGCTTTGGAAGAGCACTGCCAGCCATATTGCTGTCAGTGGCTCTGCGAGCTTCCCTGTAGCTTCTGATTCCTGGAGTGTCTTCATTGCTACTTTTTCCAATCCTTAATTTTGAAGATTTTCCTGTTTCCACCATCAGTACACTTCAACTTTCACTCATAGAATTCAATAATCTATTTCTAACATTGTATACTTATTGTTTATCTTTCTTTTCCCTCACAATGTAATATACACTTGACAGACTTAATAACTTCAAAAAGCACATGATTGAAACTAAAGCTAAACACATTATCATGTTTAATTATTTACATCTGCTATAATTGTTATATCACCAGTCTCATTTTTTCTATTACTAATTATTTAAAGTAATTGCAAAATGCAATAAAATATTCACTATTCAAATAGCTGTATGAGAACTTCTGGATACACGAAGAAAGCAACATGGTTTAAAGCAATACATTAACTGACCAGCAGGTCACCATGGGAAAACTAAATGTGTGTTCATCAGTTGATAGATAAAAGTTCAAAGTCTGCAAACTGGGGCCATTATTATAGAACATATAAAAGTGTAGATTATCTTAAAGTCATGTAGGTTATTTGTAAGTCCAATATTACCTTTCCCTCCCTTGCTACATCCTTCAAGCAACAAAGTATACTTTTATTTTCTGAAAAACAGTTTTTGGGTTTATTTTTTTAGTTGGAGTCTCACTCTGTTGCTCAGGTTGGAGTACGTGGCAAGCTCACAGCCACCCCAGCGTCGACTTGCTGGGCTCCGGCGATCCTTCCGCCTCAGCCTTCCAAATAGCTGGAACTACAGGTGCGTGCTATCACGCTCAGCTAATTTTTTATTGATTGTAGAGACAAGGTCTTGTCAAGTTGTCCGGGCTGGTCTCGAACCCGCGGGTTCAGGCAATACACTCGCCTCAGCCTCCCAAGGTGCTAGGATTACAGGCTGAGCCACCGAGCCAGGCTGAAAAACAGTTTTACTGTAAACTTTTCATTAGAATGCTATGGAGAGTGAATAATGCTTCAATATAAATAGATATTTACAAATAGAAAACATAAAAATGCGTATTCACACACACATTCACACACTCACAGTGTTTGTTGCATGGAGAGGAAACGTCTTTTGCAAACTTGTTGCAAAGTGCATGTAGTGTTTCACTCACCTGCCCAAAATCAAAGGATGGACACAGAGGTGTGGAGTGCAGCAGAAGCGATACTTAATGACGGTTTTGCAAGATCAGGTTTCTGATGGGCAGGCACACCAAGGCAGGAAGAATCAGCACTTTTATCCCTAAAACGCACAGTCCTCTCCTGGTTCCTTATTGGAGGAATACTGTAGAAGTGACAGGCTCTCCTGTATCACGCCTACATGACATATTTTAATTGGCTTACAGAATCATTTCATTTGCATGTCCTAATTTGCCGATTGGCTTACAGAATTACCATTCTGATTGGATTCCACCAAAAGTTTAAACATAAAGCACCACAAAGTAATCTCTCCCCCCAAAAGAAGCACAAAGAAGCAGGAAGTGAATCACAAAAGAGAAGCACAAAGCATTTAGACACCATCTTGAGAACCCAAGATAAGCTAGGCTCCAATTTGAAAACAAATCCCCATGCTTATTTCGCACAGCACACACATTCACACACTCACAGTGTTTTTTGCACTGAGAGGAAATGCCTTTTGCAAGCCTAACGGTTGCAAAGCTCACGTGGTGTTGCTGAGATTACTGATACTGAAAGTTTTTAACTTCTATGCCTCAGTTTCCTCAAATGTAAAATGGGAAGTAATAACTGAGTTGTGAGGAATCGAGGGACAGTGAATTCTGAGCAATGACAGCAGTGTCCATCACATGTGAGCCCTCACAAACTCTTCTTTCTAGGTTCGGTTGCTTCTCCATTTCATTTCTTTTCTAGGTCAAAATAGGCTGAAATGAAAACACAGCGTTTCTCATAATGGGCCCTAAGCGGTATTTTGGGTGGTACAATTAATTCATAGTGCAAGACTGACCCACAAATTGCAAAGTGTTTATCTTCTTTGATCTCTGGGCACTAAATGCCAGTGGAAATCTCTGGGTCATTGTGACAACCAAAAACAGCACCCCCTTCCTAACATTTTCAAATGTCGCTTGGTTCAAATGTGCCCACTCAGGTTAAAAACCATAGTAGGCATTTAACATTCACTTTCATTGATGTCAGCTAAAGTTTAAGGGAAAAAAGTGGAAACTGTAGTGGATGAAGTAGGCAACAATATTTACTAATATTTATTGAGTCCCTACTGTATGCCAGAACTCATAACAGATCCATAAGGAGAGAAAGAAACTAAGATTAAAAAAAATTAAATAACTAATCCAAGTAACAAAGGGGTTAAGGTGATACAGGAATTTGAATTCATGGTTATCTTACCCCAAATCTTGTGCTCTTGTTACTCACACTAAATCACTTACTGTTATAAATTAATTAAACAAAAATAGCTCCGTCAGTTTGACCACAGGCCAGATTTGTGCAAAGGTAAAGTTAATACATCTATACAACTAGGCAAAATACCTGAACAGAGCTGGTTTTGCTCACCCTGTACCCTGGACTCCTGACTTTAATAATTAGGTAGATAATTGAGGTAGAGTTCAACAGTTTGTAGTTAGGTACAGATAACAATATCTGTAAGAATTCTTACAAAATCTGCCAAGATTGTATCCAGACTGATTGCCTCAGTAATGAGAGTATAACCTAAAAGTCCCTAAGTCTTTCTAACCTGTGATGCAGCTTCCACTGGCTCGTTGTCTCCACTTGCCCATTCAGAAATTACTGTCTCCAGAAAAGTTCCTCTCAGGCATGTCTAGGCATTCCCAGAGGCTTCCTCAGATATGTCCAGGAACACCTTTTCTTCTCACACTCCACTCCAGTCTCTGCCATGTGCCAACTGAGGATACCTCATCCTTACCATTGCCACTGGGGCCTTCAATGAGACGGTTAACATCCACACCAAGAGAATTGTTTTCTGGCACTTCCAAGACTGACCATTTTGAAGAGCCAGAGCCTTGTTGGGTTTCCACAAGTGGGGAGGATGCCTCTCCTCCCAACTTGGGTCACATTTTAATCTCTCAGCCTCAAAACAACTCTGCTTGAGCCCAGAGTTCACAGAATTTCTCAGACATCTCCCTTAGTTTGAGTCACTCCCATGTTTCCATTGGTGCTGAAGCCCATCTGAGTAACCAGACAATAAGCAAACACTGTGTCGTGTAACCACTGTCCTCATCTTCCCTACTCAGATGTTTCTACTCTAAAGAAAACAAAAAAGCCTTACTACTGTGGTTAATTTTATGCAACAATTTGGCTAGGCTACGGTGCTCAGTTGTTGGGTCAATGACCAGTGAGATGTTGCTGTGAAGGTATTTTTTACATGTGTTTAACATTTAAATCAGTAGACATTGAGTAAAACAGATGTGGGTAGGCCTCATCAAATTAGTTGAAGGGCTTAAGAGAAAAGATTGAGAATTCAAAGAGGAAGGAATTCTTCCTCAAGACCCTAGGATTCAAGAATGGTAACATCAACTCTTAGCAGAATTCCAGCGGCCTGCCTTCCAGATTTTGTATTTGCCAGCCCCTACAATCATGTGAGCCAATTACTTAAATAATCTCAATCTCTCTCACTATCACTTTCTCTCCCACTATCACTTTCTCTCCTCATTCTCGCTCTCTCCCTATTGGTTCTGTTTATCTGGAGAACCCAGTTACTTTAGTTTGTTTTGCACTGCTGTGAAGGGATCCCTAAGGCTGGGTAATTTATGAAGAAAAGAAATTTATTTGGTTCATGGTTCTGCAGGCTGTACAAGAAGCAGAGCACCAGCATCTGCTTCTGGTGAGGGCTTCAGGAAGCCTCCAATCATGGCAGAAGAAGAAGGGGAGTGGCATCACATGGTGAGAGAGGGAACAAGAGGGAGCAGAGAGGCACCAGATTCTTAACAATCAGATCTCCCTTGAACTAATGGAGAACTCGCACATTACCGCGGGGAGGGCACCAAGCTATTCATGAGGGATCTGCCCCCATGACCCAAACACCTCCCACTAGGCCCCACCTCCAACACTGAGGATCACATTTCAACATAAGATTTGGAAGGGTCAACTATCCAAACTATATCACCTGTCTAATACCCTAATCCTATCCTCTTTCAGACAACCCTAAAGTACTCAATCATCGCAACTCATTGAAACAGATGCCCAGAGATGTCACCTGCTTTTGAGGTCAGCAAACCAGACATTGATGGATTACCATCTTTGAGGTCCTTTGGAGCTCAACATTTCATGTTGTAGAATGTGAATTATAGGCAGTATTAGGTAGGATAGGCTATCAGTCTCCGTTTCTCTTGCCTGGGATCCTAAGCCTGCATTGCTGAAGGAACACATTCAGTGCTGGTCTTGTTTCACATTGTTCTTTTCCCAGCCAGTTCACACTGGGATGTTTGATTCTTGAAGAACATTTCTACTTCAACTACCACTACCATAATTACCTAACAGTTTTCTACCATTTTCTATTCATCCCAGATGTCAGCTGGGAAATCTTTACTCTGAGATAAAATTAACTTGAATCCATAGTCCCGGCCACATGAAAGTCCAACTGCAGATTTGAAGATGGGTGTGGGGAGTTTATATTCTCAAAGTCGACCAAGGCTGCAGGTTTCCGTTGCCCTCTTTCATGGTATATCATCTCCTGACAAAGCTTTTTTTTCTCTATTTCCACATAGAATAATTCAAACCAAGTATGTATGAAAATATAGACTATACTGAGGATTTTTAGATTCCGTGAAAGGGTCACTTCATCAACACAGTACTACCAACCTAAAAACACATATTAGTGTAGTGGGTAATATTTGAAATGTTGATTGAACTTTCCTTTCATTACATTTCCTTTGAGCATCCTTTCTTCCCAATAGTCCAGCACCTGTAACATCTTTCATTTACACTGCAGAGGATGTCAGAAAGAAAGTACAGCCAAAAAGCCTGGGAGTAGCAGAGGGTTGAGCTGAGAGTCATAGCACCTGAAAGAAAAATGTTTTCTGAATTCCAAAAACATGGCTTTTATTATCAAGAGCCAAAGTCTGAAGGAAGAAGACATAACGTTTACCCATAAACAAATGGTGGAGAGGAGAAAGATCAAGAGCCCATTTCCAGCCACACAAGAAGAGGATAAAAGGTTTTTCTTGACTAAGGGAAAGAACTTCAAAGCGGAGGGGAGAGAAGAAAGAGTGAGTTCATGTCTGTCTCTGGCCCCTGGCCCCACATGCCCCCTAGGTTGAGCCAGGTGGGGAAGGCAACTGGAAATCCAAGATGGGTTTAGAAGACCCGAGGCAACAAAGGACTTGGTCTTTTTTTTTTTTCCTCTCAAGGCATAAGCTTGGAAAGACTACAAGTCTCTTAGAGAAACTCAGAAGCTATTCTGGTCAGCAAATTCTGAGAGAGATGCCCAGAAGTCGGCCTCATGGAACCCCAGGGTAATAATGGGATAGTTACAGAAATTGACTGTGGCCCATGGGAGGGAGATGAGAATAGCAACTAGGCAAGTGGATGTGAAGGAATCTGAGAGCTATGCCCCACTGAGGAGGAACCAGAATGGCCTGCATTGAATGTATAACTAGAGGACGGTGGTCATTTCAGCATAGGCAGTTGGCCATGCACCTGGAGGCCTAATAGTTAAATTCCCTTTGCTCTGGAACTTATATCACTACCTCAGCAGAAGGAAGGAAAGAGTTGAGGAACAATATGAAATTGATTGAGAAGATTGTCATTATCTGCTGAATTTTAACCCAAAGTATCTGAACCACCTTAGTCAGAAGATTACCTTTGTCACTACCAAGTTAAAAAGGAGACTCAGGAATTAGTTCAGTTATATAGAAATGAAGAAAGTTTCCAGTTTGCATACCTGTGCAGTATATGGGGAGGCTTTATAACATTCACACTCACATCTGCTATTTAGCTGTGAAAAGTGCTCTTACACTCACCCTCAGGGTTTCTCCCTGCCATCCCTTTGTCTTCTTTCTTCTTACTAGCTTTCTCTACTCACATTCGCTTCTTT
This sequence comes from Tarsius wallacei, assembly GCA_963574415.1. NCBI lineage: Eukaryota > Metazoa > Chordata > Mammalia > Primates > Tarsiidae > Tarsius > Tarsius wallacei. Next base: position 11,245 of record CAUYQG010249332.1, read on the forward strand.
GCTCCTTTCCACCAAGATTGCCTTGGGAACTTCAAATTCTGCTAATGTGTAGGGCAAACCAACACTCCCTGGTGTCTGCTCTCAACACAAACAAACCCGTTGGGTCTCCAGCAGCATGAAGTACTCGTCCACTGAAAAGAATCCATTCTAGAAGTCAATTAGGGTTCTGAATGGTATCTTTCTCCTTTTACAGTTATGCACCAGTAATGTGCTAGTTGTTTTATTTACTTCACCTCACAGTATCATCAATTAGAAAACTGACGGAGGCTCAGAAGGAAAACTGAAGGGGACATAGGTAAGAAATGGTGCGGGTAGCACTCGATCAACCCTGGTCTCCCTGTCCCCAAATCCTGTACGATCAGTCACTATATTGCAAACATTCCTAGCCTTTGCTTATGTACTTATTTAACGACCTTGAGGATTAAGTCTTGATCATTTCACTTCTTCCGAAGGCTTGAATTCCTTCCAATCTGCTTCACTTAATTTACCGGTTAATGCAATGACTGATGGCTGATTGGCTCTGTCTCTCCAACTTGAGAGCTCATTATCTACCTCCTTCTTGGCAACTTTCTTAGTAGTACAGTCTCTCAGCCTTCTGAGGCCTGAGGGAATCTTTTAATTCCCCTTTGATGAGGATAGTCATTTCCTGCTTTGAGTTTAAGCTAAAATTTGATCACGAACATTTCCTGTACATCTCTCTGGGAGCAGTAACTGATGGGTGGTATTAGTGTTTAGATTTTATGTCCACTCCCCTGTGGACTACTAGGGTCACCCAAAATAGAGATCCTGCAATCTTCTTTGAGAAAATGCCTCAAAAAGAGAATGATTTAGATGTGTCCTCAACCAATATTCTCACAGATAGAAGAAGAGAGAGTTGAGTAAACAGGTGAAACCACACAAAAGACTTTGCCCTAGACTAAAAATTTATGTACGAGGTCTGACAGTTAAGTTCGTGAACTTATCCTAGAAAAAGTGCTCCCTACCTCATTGCTGAATATCACTAAGTCACCTTCAAAGTACTCCCCTTGGGAAGCTATACACTGACACCAGCACCTAGTTTACCCATCAAAGCAATTTTGGAGCTCTTTTTCTGGAATGGCCGTCAGAGCTGTAGTCATATTACTCTTGATGTCCTGAATGTCATCAACATTTCTTCCTTTCAATGTTTCCTTTATCTTCAGGTAAAGAAAAAAGTCATTGAAATCCAGATCAAGTGAGTAGGGAGGGTGTTCCAATATATTCTTTGTTTACTGACTAAAAACTCCTTCACCTGATGAATTTCTCTGTTTTTAAGAGCACTTTGTTTATCCCAGCAATGTGGATTGGTTTAAAAAATAAATGTAATTTACCATATTAACTGGCTAAAAAACCCCATTCATATTATCATTTCAGTAGACACAGAAAAATCATTCGACAAAATTCAACATTCATTTCTGATATTTTACAATAAGAACTCTCAAAAAACTAGGAAAGGAAGGAAACTTCCTCTATAAAGAACATCTACAAGAAAGCGACAGCTAACTTTATACTCAGTGATGAAAGACTGAAAGCTTGCCCCCTGAGATCAGAAACAAGTCAATGACGTCTAATATCACCACTGCATTCAACACTGTACTGGAAGGTCTAGTCAATGTAATAGGGCAAGTGTAAGAATTTAAAGATGTCCAGATTGAAAAGGCAGAAGTAAACCTATCTTCATTTGCAACAGACATGATTCCGTATGCAGAAAATCCTATGGAATAAACAAGAAGCTATTAGAACTAACATACAAATTAAGCAAAGATGTAGGATGCAATATCAATACAAAAATCAATCATATTTCTATATGCTAGCGCCCAACAACTAGAAAATAAAAAAATTTTAAATGCCATTTCCAATAACATTAAAAATATGAAATACGGAAAAAGTTAACAAAAAAATACACAACTTCTGTGATATAGTTTGGACGGATGGCTCCTCCAAGTCTCATGTTGAAATGCTATCCCAGTGTTGGAGGTGAGGCCTAGTGGGAGGTGACTGGGTCATTGGAATGGATCCCTCATGAATGACTTGATGCTGTTCTCATGGCAATGAGTGAGTTATTGCTCTATGAGTTCAAGCAAGAGTTTGTTACTTTAAAGAGTTGGCACCTCCTTCTCTTTCTCTTGCTTCCACTCTCGCCATGTGACATGCTTGCTCCTCTTTCACCTCCCACCATAATTATAAGCAAATGCCATGCAGAACTGCAAGCCAAAAGAAACTTTTTTCTTTATAAATTACCCAGCCTCAGGTATTTCTTTATAGCGATGCCAAATGGACTGATATACCCTGTACACTGCAAATGATAAACATTGCTGAGAGAAATGAAAGAAGCTCAAAATAAATGGATAATTATGCTGTCTTCATGAATTTGTGGACTCATTATTATGATGATAATGATAATAATAACCCCAAATTGATTTATAGTTTCATTGCAATAACAGTCAAAATTCTAGAAGGCTGTTTTCTGTAGAATCGGCAAACTGATTTTATAATTCATATGGAAATGGAAATGGCCTAGAGTAGCCAAAATAATTTTGAAAAATAAAATCACTTTATAATTTAGATATTACTAACTGCAAAACTTATTATAAAGTTGCAGTAATCAAAGCAATATGGTATTGACCTTAGAACAGACAAAGAGGATACTAAGCAAAATAGGAGTCCAAAAATAGACCCACATATATAGGCAATTGATTTTCAAAAAAGGTATGAAAGCAATTCAGTGGAGAAAAATAGTTTTTTTACCATATGGTGCTAGAAAAATTTGATATCCATATACAAAAAAATGAGCTGTAATCTATACTTCACACCATTCAAAAATTAACTTGAAATGGATCTTACTTAGAACTAAATGTAAATTAAAACTCCAAAGCTTCTAGAAGTAAACATAGGAAGACATTTTTGTGACCTTAGGCTAAGTAAAGTTTTCTTATCTATAACCCCCAAAGCACAATTCATTAAAACTTCAGAAATTGACTTCATCAAAATCAAGAATATCTGCTCTTTCAAAAACATCTTAAGAGAGTAAAAAAGACAAGCCACTGGCTGGAAGAAAATATTTACAAATCATGTATCTGATAAAAGACTCATATCCAGAACTTGTATATAAAGTGCTCTCAAACCCCAATGATATGAAAATACTCAATTGAACAGACACTTCACCAAAGAAGACATATGAATGGTAAATAAGCACATGAAAATATTCTCAACATAATTAACCAATAGGGAAATGCACACTAAAGCCATAATGAGATACCATATCACACCTATAAGAACGACTAAAATTTGAAAGATTGACCATGCCATATGTTGGCAAAGATGTTGAGTAATGAAAACTCTCATACATTTTCCATTGTAAAATGAAAATCAGTTAGGAAATTTCTTAGTTAAAAATACACCTACTGTTTGATGCATCCTCCTCAATATTTATCTAGGAGAGACAGAAACATATGCCCATATAAAAACTTGTGCATTACTGCTCATGGCATATTTATTTGTAATAGCCAAAAACTGTAAATGACCCATATGTCCATCACCAGGCAAATGGATATATAAATGGTGATCTATGCATACAATTGAATACTACATAGCAATAAAAAGAAATGAGCTATTTATACAGACAGCATGGGTGAATGTATAAATGTATGAAATATTTACACTAAATGAAAAAAACTTCCCCCCCAAAAGAAGATATACTGCATAATTATATTTATGCAAAATTCTATAAAATACAAACTAATTTACAATGATAGAAAACAGATCAGTGGTTGCCTGGGAATGGAAAGGAAGTTATTAAAAAGAAGAAGAGACCCGGGTTCAGTGGCTCAAGCCTGTAATCCCAGCACCTTGGGAGGCTGAGGCGAGAGTATTGCCTGAGTCCAGGGGTTCAAATCCAGCCTGGGCAACTTGGTGAGACCTCATCTCTAAAATAAATCAAAAAATTAGCCAGGCACAGTGGTGCACGCCTGTAGTTCCAGTTACTTGGAAGGCTGAGGCAGAAGGATTGCCTGAGCCCAGTAGGTCGAAGCTGCGGTGGCCATAAGCATGCCACTGCCCTCCAGCCTGGGTGACAGAGTGAGACACTAACTCAAAAAAAAAAATAAATTAAAAAAAAAAAAGAAGGGATTACAAGGGGGTAACTTTTGGTGGTGATTCATTATCTTGATTGTGGTGAAGCTTTCATACAGGTCAAACTTATTGCATTGTATACTTTAAACACAACAGTATTGCATGTCAATAATATGTCAGTAAAGCTGTTATACAAAAATCTTTTAGTAATTTTAATTTGTTCAACTGAGGAGAATCTGAATTATTTCTACATCTTATATTTTAAAATAAAAAATTTAGTTGTTTTTTAGAAGTGCTTTAAGCAGTCATTTTATAAGAACATTTGCATATTTTAAGATATGACTAAAAAAATGTAAATCTGTACAGTAATATGTCTAGGAGGCAAATCTCTGTCAACAGACCAGATTTCATTCCATATAACCCAGTGCTATATAGATTTCTATATAAGGGGATGCGTACAAAGGCCTTGTCTCTAGGGACTCAGGAAATTTATATATTCCAGAGAGGTTGGAATCTTAAGGAAAAGCCCAGATAGGAGAACATGGAACTGGCAGCTTGGATTATCGGGATGGGAAAAGCATAGGCATGAGGCTGGCAATAGAAATGTGCCTTGGCACTCTTTCTGCCAAGTCTTCATGGAATTAAACACACTCATGACACCACCCCAGCTGCACAGAACCAGGGGCACAATCTTACCAAGTGTGTGTTTGCTTGACTCTTTTTTTTCTGACTTGTGATCAGGCAACCACAATGCCCTATAGTGAAGAATGAAAAGGTCAGAACACAGAGAAGAGCAAAGGGGACCAGGGTGATCCAAGTGTGTGTTCTGGGACTGATTTTTGTGTTGCTGTCCATTTCAGTAAAAGATTCAATGTGATAATTGTACTGGCAATAGCGACATGGAGCCAGCCACGGTGGCTCAAATCTGTAAATCCCAGCACTTTGGGAGGCTGAGGCAGGAAGATTGCTTGATCACAGGGATCTGAGACCACCCTGGGCAATATAGCGAGACCCTGTCTCTTGAATCAATCAATCAATAAGAAAAGAAAATAGTGGTATGGTAAGGGCCACTGTCCATCTGCGGTACCAGTGCCCGTGACCAGGAGCAAATTACTTTGGCCCCAAGCAGGCATATACAATCGGGTTCTGCCTACAGCAAGAAATGCCAGGCTGGTGTTTGAGATGAAGTTGCAAGGGAACATGCTACTGGGTAAGAGAGAGAACCAACCGAGTAATGACTGCTTGTTAGAGAGAGACAATCCAGGGTGTAGCCATGAAAGACTCTAATGTCACACTGGGATGGGACAGTTAATAATACTCACTGAAGAGCATCCAGTTAACCTCGTAAAAGTGAGAGTGATCTAGATAGTCAGGAGAGAAAAGAAAGGAAGTGTGAGTCTTTGTAATACACTCAGAATTTGCTTTTTTCTATTGAATTCAGTTGTCTTATGTGCAGTGCTTTCAGGAATCTGATGTGCAATACAATTCTAGAAATATAATAGTTTAAACCTTTGCTGTGCAACAGAATGTCCTACTGTGATGAAAATATTCTTTATCTGCATTATTATGTAAACCATAGTTACATGTGACCACTGAATACATTTGCAACCAAGTTACTGAATTTTAAATTTCATTTAATTTTAGCTAATTTTAATTTGTATTTGAGTAGTGATGTGTAGCCAATGGCTACCATAGTGAGCAGTTTTAACCCGTCCTGAAACAGTTTGCATTTTAGTTGGTGGTGTATCATGTTGCCCTGTCTGCATGAAATTTCAGAAATGAATTAAATTGCTACAAGGAAAAAGCACCAATACTTTTGTATTCTGTATTTGAGAGTATCTCAAAACTGGCCCAATTTTTTCCTGTTGTCTTTTTATTTTTCTGGTAAATACAAAAAGAAAAAATACATTTTACTTTTTAAAGGAAAATCTATTAGTTTCATTACGTTAAAGATTTCTTTCCTTTTTTTTTCTGGGGTTGATTGGATTTCTTTTTTTTTTTAACATATTTTTTATTTTAAAATTGTGGGGTACAGTAGCACTCCAGCCTGGGCAACAGAATGACTCCAACTCAAAAAAATGCAAAGAAATCTAAAAAGCTTAATCTGGGGAGATTACTTTAGCCTTTAGATCTGAAGAGTGCATTTAAGCTATCTTAGTGTTCTCATGCTTGCTAAGGAAAAGCTAAAGTCACTGCCAGAGTTTCATGACCTTGTCCCATATATATGCATTGAAATGTTTGTCATCTTTTGCTGTCCTCCGTTGTTTGGGAACTACATGCATTTAACTCAACTTTGAATTTGTCCAAAATTTGTTCAATATTCCTTTAATGTGTACTACAGTCAAGACTAGCTACATGAGTGTGTAAATAAAACATATCAGCTGGAGAAATGGAGGGTATTTCTCATGGAAATGAGATGCCCCAAAGCCGCATGCTAGCCAGCCAGTGGCCAAAGGGTAGAACTTCAAAGATGAAACTGAAAACTGAGGGAGGGAATTATTCTGTGACTTTTTAAACCCCCAAAAGTAAAAATAAATAAAAATAGCATCATAACTTTAGAAATAACACAGAATCCACACTTGTAAGACAGATAGAGACATGACTTCTTTGACTTCACTAAATTTGAAAAAATACAAGTCACCACATGTTGACCACCTGCTTGCTACACACTTGGATATATGGTTACAATGTCCAAAACTGAGTTAATAAGTCCAGAAAGATAGATTTTATATTTCCATTTTATAGACACTGAAATCAAGTCACAGAAAATATACTTGGCTGGATCATAGGAGCACTTAGTGCAGAAGCTTGAATTTGAATTCAGGTCTTCTTAGAAGAAGACCTTAAAAATATGTTATTTCTCTCATGTTACATATGTGACACTTTTACCATGAAAAACAAAAGTGTTCTATTCAGAACATATTTTCTTGGACTTGCCATAGTGTGAGTTAAATTGTTTACCTACAATTTCTTAAATAAACTGGACAATACTGAAAAAAATAAAAAATAAAAAAATAAAAAAACAAAAACAAACAAACAAAAGATTTCTTTCAATTTTTGTTTTAAAAATAGATCTCACTCTGTCACCCAGGTTGAAGTGCAGTAGTGTGATCATAGCTCACTGTAGTCTCAAATTCCTGGGCTCAAGCGATCCTCACACCTCAGCCTCCCAAGTAACTGGGACTACAGGTGAATACCACCATGCCCGGCTAATTTTTTAAATCTTCTATAGAGACAGGGCCTCGCTATATTGCCCAGGCTGCTCTCAAACTCCTGGCCTAAAGTGATCTTTCCACCTTGGTCTCCCAAAGCACTGGGATTATAGTTGCAAGCCACAGTGTCCAGCCTACATTTAGATTTTTTCAAACCCAATAACTATTTCAATTTTTTTTCTTCTCTCTTTCTCCTGTTTCTCCTCCTTCTTTTTTTTTTTTTGAGTTGGAGTCTCACTCTGTCACCCAGACTGGAGTGCAGTGGCCGCTCCCGGCCACCACAGCCTCGACCTGCCGGGCTCCGGCGATCCTTCCGCCTCAGCCTTCCAAGTAGCTGGAACTACAGGCGCGCGCTACCACGCCCAGTTAATTTTTGATTTTTATTGTAGAGATGCGGTCTCGCCAAGTTGCCCAGGCGGGTCTCGAACCCGTGGACTCAGGCAATCCACTCACCTCAGCCTCCCAAAGTGCTGGGATTACAAGCTGAGCCACCGAGCCCGGCTTCT
>CAUYQG010249336.1:0-31079 GCA_963574415.1 Tarsius wallacei
GCTCAAGCAATCCACTCTCCTCAGCCTCCCAAAGTGTGGGATTACAGGCTGAGCCACCGAGCCCGGGTGAAAAACAAAATTTTAAAACAAAATAACCTAGCGGGGCTCGGTGGCTCAGCCTGTAACCCCATGCCTTGGGAGGCTGAGGTGAGTGGATTGCCTGAGCCAGCGGGTTCGAGACCCGCCTGGGCAACTTGGCGAGACCTCATCTCTACAATAAATCAAAAACTAGCTGGGCGTGGTAGCACGTGCCTGTAGTTCCAGCTACTTGGAAGGCTGAGGCGGAAGGATCACCAGAGCCTAGCAGGTCGAGGCTGCGGTGGCCGGGAGCAGCCACTGCACTCCAGTCTGGGTGACAGAGTGAGATTCCAACTCAAAAAAGTTAATTAAATAAATAAATAAATAAATAAATAAATAAAACAAAATAAATTACATTAGGATAATGTAAGCTATCTATGGCTATCTAACATCAAAACACCAGACACCCAGGAATAAATCTAACAAAAAATGTTCAAGAGCTGTACATTAAAAACTACAAAATCCTGAGAGAAATTCAGGAATCCACATAAATGAAAGGTATACCATGTCTGTGGACTGGAAGATTACATATTGTGAAGATATCAGTCTCTCCAATTGATCTACAGGTTTAATGTAATTGCCATCAAAATTCCTGTCTAGGAAATGTAATAAGCTGATCTTAAATTTTACGTGGAAAGACAAAACAACATGAAAAAGAACAAAGTTAAAGAACTTACATAAAGTATAGAGTAACTAAAATATTGATATTGGCACATGACAGACAAATATATCGTTGGAACAGAAGAGAGAGTCCAAGTCCAGGAAACAGAACCATTCATACAAGACCACCAAGCTTATGAAGCAAGTGCCACTGGAATGCAGTGAAGGAAAAGATTTTTTAATAACTGATGTTTAATGAAACTTTATCCCACTCCAAGGTGTGCAAAAAAAAAATTCCATGAATTACAGACCTAAATGTAAAGGAAAAACAATGTAGCTTGTGAAAGTAATACAAGATAAATTCTTAACATTGGGTGGGCAAAACAATCTTTTAATATAAGACAAAAGTCACTTACAGTGGGGAGTGGGGAAGCTGGGAGGTGTTGATCAAAGGATACAAAATTTCAGTTAGACAGGAGTGAGCTCAAGAGATATACCATACAACATGGTGACTACAGTGAATAATAATGTATTGTATTATTGAAAATTCCGAAGAGAATAGATGTTAAGTGTTCTCACCACAAAACATGATGAGTGAGAGGTAATAAATCTGCTAATTAGTTCAAGTTAGGCATTCCACAGTGTGTACACATTTCAAAACGTCATGCTGTACACCCTATATATATGCTGTTTTTGTCAATCCAAAAAATTACCATAAAAGATTAGTAAGTCTAACCTCTTTAAAATTAAGAGTTCATCCTTACCAAAAGATACCAGAAAGCTATGAAATACATATAGCCAACAAAGCACTCATATCCAAAATGTACAGAAACCTCCTGTAAGTCAATGAGAAGAAAAAAGACAACCCAACTTAAAAATATATACACAAAATACTTGAATAGGCACTAAACGAAAGTGGATATTCAAATGACCAGTAAGTGTAATAAAAGGTGCCAAATATCATTAGTCATCAGGGAAATGCAAACTGAAACCACAAGGACTTATTTTTAAACCCCTTGGAATGGCTAAAATTGTCATTGAAGTGTCCATGGTCTATAGAATGAAGACCATGAGTAAATGAAGTGTCCATGAGTCTACAGAGCAACCAGAACTCTAACACAGCTGGTGGGAGTTAGAATTCTAACTGTGGAATTTAGAATTCTATTTGGCAGGATCTGCTAACATTGTGCAAATGTACAACCTATGAGCCAGCAATTCCGCTCCTTGAGACAGGACCGACAAAAATGCATACACACGTGCACCAAAGGACGCATAAAACAGTATCCATAACAGCATTGTTCACAACGACCCCAAATTGGAGAAAGTACAAATAGTCATCAATAGTAGAATGGGTAAATCAATACTGGCACATCACAGAATACTATATAACAATGAAAAACGATGATGCTCTGCTACACAGAATCACATTCATAAATCTCACAAACATCGTTTTGAGGGGAAGAAGCCAAACACAGAAAAGCACCCACTGGATGATTCCAAAACATCAGACACCATAAAGTTCCAAAACATCAGACGCCATCCACGGTGATAGAACTCGCTGTGGCAGGTGCTTCTGAGTGGGGAGCAGTGACTGAAAAGAGCATGAAGAAAGCTTCTGCAGTCCTGCAGAACATTCCTCGATGTTTCAAGCCTTTGTCTGGGCACTAGTTACACAGGTCTGTTGCTTTGTGGAATTTGTAAAAATTCATCGAGCTTTTTTTTGAATATGTTATGCTTCAATAAAAGCGTCTTCCCCCAAAACAGGCTATGTGGGCAGAAGTTATATGGTTACCTTAAGTCTATTGTACGGAGCAGTTTATTTTCCATTTTTTATGTACAGAGAATGTATCCCTTGACCCCTAGCCCTAATGCAAACTTTAAAACTTGAGGAAGACACGGTTCTTCTTTACCCACATAAAGCCTTGTTCTGTGAGTCGCTTTGTGGACATGCACCTGTTATCCAGGACAAAGTAGGCACAGAGTGAAGGTGGGCTTTCACTTCACAGAGTGGAAAAGCCAGTAATGAATAAGAGTCTTGACAACCTCAAAGGACCTACCATCCGGGAGACATTCAACATGAGAAGGCTTTTCTTTCTTTATTTTTTTTAGGTCTCACTCTGTTGCCCAGGCTGGAGGGCAGTGGCATGATCACACACCACAGCCTCAACTTCCTGGGCTCAGATGATCCTCCCACCTCAGCCTCCGGAGTAACTTGGAGTACAGACAAGTGCCACCATGCCTGGATTTTTTTTTTAATTTTTGTGGAGACGAGGTCTCCCTGTGGTTTCCCAGGCTGGTCTCGAACTCCTGAGCTTATGCAATCCTCCCACTTTGGCCTCCCAAAGCGCTGGGATTCCAGATATGAGCTGCCATGCCCAGCGGAGAAGGTTCTTAAACTTTCCTGAGGAATCAGTCTTCATCATCTGAATCATCTGGTAACACATAAGCTAGCATCCATCCACCTGAGCACATACAAAGTCTCAGAATAAAGAAAAGCCCTGCATGGTTCTGAGTACCAGGCAGCTCTGACAGACAACTATGAGGAAGTAGAGAAGCGCCGGGCACGGTGGCTCACGCCTGTCATCCTAGCACTTTAGGAGGCAGAGGTAAGAGGATTGCCTGAGCTCAGGAGTTCGAGACCAGCCTGGGCAACTAGGCGAGGCCTTGTCTCATAAATCAAAAAAATTATTCTGTTGTGGTGGTGCACATCTGTGGTTCCAGCTACTTGGAAGACTGAGGCGGAAGGATCACCTGAGCCCAGCAGGTCAAGGCTGCGGTGGCCATGAGTGTGCCACTGTACTCCGGCTTGGGTGACAGAGGGAGACTCCGACTCAAAAAAAAAAAGGGAGGCCCAAACTTTACTTGTACAATGACCACTTGTATACCTAATCCTGAATTGTACTCCATATCTTTAAAATAAAAATAACAGTAATAAAAAATAAAACGAGAGATTAAGCAGAAAAACAAACAAAAAAGAAATAGAGGGAAGTCACGTCTAACAACTAGCTTAAAGAGCTGTATTAAGAAGCAAAGCACACAGTGTTGGCTCTGTTTTTTGGTATTCAGATTTGTCAAATAATTTTTTTTATCTTGTTTCAATCTTTTTAAAAAAAATTTTATTCTAAAGATGTGAGGTGCAATTTAGGGTTAGGTATACAAATGTTTGGTAGGCAGGTACCCTTGTGGATGAGGGGACAAATAACATTAAGGCCACTCCGGACCCCTCAGAAATGGGCCTTGGTGCCATGAAGAAGGTAGCCACAAATGGGCACTTTCCTGAAGTCCAAGAGTGTGGGGAGGGGGCGGGGGAAGGGGATCTTTCCTGCCAAGAAATTCTCAGGAAGCTGTGAAGATATTCACTATTTCACTCAACTCATTCCAAGCTGGAACATAATCGTACATTATAAATCTGTTTTGATTTCACTTAATCTAATGCAGACATGTTCATCCTTTTGATAAGTGCTCATTAACCATTTTTCTCTGACATAAACAGACAAGAAAGATGTTCTCGCGCCTCGTTGAAAACTCAGCTCAGCTAATTACAGTGCAATGACTCAAAGAACAAAATCAACGTCCTGAAGTTTCTCATTCGAATTGTCTTTAGAGTGGAATTAAACATCTAACCAGAAAAAAATTAAAAGGGCCCCCGCACTGTGTTTCATGCTTAGGCTAAACAGTGTTTCAGTAAACAAAGGCCAGACTCTAGCACATATGATACACAATCTCAAATGTTCTGATGGCAATGCCCTCTAAGAGCAGCTGCTGAATTTGCCAACCATGAGGTATGTGCTTACGTACGTCAGGAGTGGAGAGGGCGCGCTCTTTGTTGGTAGCTGCAATGAATTTGCATAAACGATTCACCCTATCTCATTCAATCCCCTGTGAGCCCAAAAGTCAACATATAGGTGCTCTGATCAGGGTTGAAGCCAGTCTAGGAGGGGAGTTGTGTGAAGCTAAGAGACCCATGTAAGAACCCAACTTACCATCCAGGCTCATGGCCAGGACCTCTAGGAATAACAGATGGCTTGGGCTTTTCGGATCACAGAGTATTAATCTGCTGTAACAGTATGCTGAATGAGTCTGGAAGAATGAATGCCACTTCCCAAAATGCTTGATTTAAGCTCTGGAAAGAATTTTAACTAGACTCATCTGACTATCGGGGTATCTTAAATGTAGTTTATGACCCAAAAGATCATCTCATTGGCTTTTTAAAATTCATTTTAATTATTAAATGTACCTATTTACCTGAAACTAGAATTCTTAAAAGTTATTTTTGATCTATGATACACAAATTATGCCTATTATCCCAAACTCCTGTCACAAAGAGCAGTAAGTAAAATTAATTAATTATGTCACTTTTTCCTGCCCTCTCTATGAAGTCACTATTTAAATGAGTCCATGTAGGTTTTCCTAAGGTTTGTTTGAATGAACAAACAAAATAGCAAGACAACAGTCTACTACTGAGCTTGCCAGACAGATGTTTCTCTGGTCACCTTCACAGATGATTTTGCTGGCATTTAGAGAGTAAGACAAAGAACACATCTTGTGTCTTGCAGGAACTCGAACGACTCTGCTCTACTTTAAGAAAATGACTCTCCTGCATTGACAAAAAACTCTAAGCATGGGATAGCTGCACCTTGATGCCACAATGCACAGCTCGGAAGCTAAGACCACAGGCTGCAGAAGGCACAGGTTCAAATCTCAACTCCGCCTCTTCCTCTTCAAGGATCCGGTCCTTCACTTCTCTTATCTTCATCAGTGGATAAATCACAGGGGCAACCACACTGACATTGCTGTTATGAACTCAGTGAGACGATCCGTGGAAAGCGCTTCGCATGAGTCCTGAAGCATTCTCAGTCAGACGTCAACAATGCAACTCACGTGAATGGCCCACACATAGGACATGAGCCTTAAGGGCCCCTCCAGGAGGGAGGAGCCGCTCGTCTTCCATTTCATTCTACAGGTCATCTTCAACATTCCAGGCCTCTCTGGAACCAAAAGGTGGACTTTTTACCGTGTCACACTAGCTGGTCAGTTTCAGCATCAGAACAACAACCCTGACTTTGTGCGATGATTACCATCCCAAACCAGCTCCCTTTACCAGACCTCCCCGCAAGGAGCAGTGTGTATGAGGAATGCAATCCATGGTTCATTGGGTCATTACGGGGCACTGGGAAACCACATCTTTTCTGTAATTCTACCGCTAGGTTTCTGTTTCTGTAACTACTACTTGGCACACAGAAAATGTTCACCAACCTACTAGGGAATGGAATAGAATGGACCATGCTTGTTTTCCTCTGGTTTCAGCTAAAGCAAATAAAACCATCCATGTCTCCCAACCCGATGCATGCTTTTCAAGCCTGACCCGGACACTTCATTCCTCCCCGTTCATATAAAAAAGGTAGTACAGTGCTGCGTTTCTGTGCAACTGGGTGGTAAAGGATCCCGAAAGAGGAAAGGCACAGTACAACACAATTCACAAGACACTTTTTAGAACTAGAAGGTGGAGAAACCAGGGGCACTTTGCCTCACAGGACAAAGGCCCGAGTTTCTTACCCATCAGACTTTTATTAGTACAAAATGATGTAGTTAAGTAAGCTTTCAAGGACAGAGTACAGATGGTGCAAAGAAAACTCCCTGTTTTGATCTTGGAAAGCTTTGTGATAAAGCATGACTGTTTACAAAATATAGCACAGCTGCTTGCAAAACAACGTATAACTTTTATCTAATTTAACACAACAGATACTGCACTTTTAGAACTTGCCTCAGCATACATGCCATCTGGCTCTGCCATTATAGGCATGCTTGGCTGGTTGTGACTTTGCACGTACGCCAAGTATGTTTTCAGCAGAGTTCAAGCAGGGCAGTGGTCTCCAACAATACAGCAAGTCCCCTACATACAAACCTTCAAGATGCGAACGTGCGTGTGCATGTCCATTCACGTCTGTCTGGCTCTCTGCCTCCTACTGCTGAGGGTCCTTCAGCTCTGCATCTCCCACCTCCTCTCCCTCCTCTCGTCAGGAACTCTTCTTGCCTGTCCACTTGATGCCAGCCCCTGTGTGCCGGCTGTTGTACTGTACTGCTGTACTTTTCAAGGTACTCTACTATAAAATTTAAAATGTTTCCTTTTTTGTCTGTTTTTTATGTATTATTTGTGTGAAAAGTATTATAGACCTGTTACAGTACGGAACTAGATAGCTGATTGTGTTTATTGTGTCCCCAGAATAACTTTGTTGGACTTAGGAACAAACTGGACTTACAAATGCACTCTTAAAAGAGAACTCATTTGTATGTAGGGGACTGACTGTAGTCACCCATTAGTGAATGCTAAGTTCCAAGCACTGCATGAAACACTTTTTTTTTTGAGTCGGAGTCTCACTCCATTACCCAGGCTGGATGGAGTGCAGTGACACACTCGTGGCCACCCCAGCATTGACTTGCTGGGCTCTGGCGACCCTTCCAAGCAGCTGGAACTACAGGGGTACACTACCACACCCGGCTAATTTTTTAATTTTATTGTAGAGACGAGGTCTCACCATATTGCCCTGGCTGGTCTTGAACCTGTGGGCTCAGGCAATGCTCTTGCCTCGGCCTCCTAAAGTGCTGTAATGACAAGCTTGAGTCACTGCACCCGGCCGTGAAACACTTTCATAGACTACCTCATCCACCTCATTTAATCCTAGACAATTAGGTACTGACCTCCTTACATGAAGCTAGGAGTCTGCTATGGTTCACATGACAGTGTCCTCTCCAGCATTCTTGCTGAGACTCAATCCTCATGAAGGTGGCATTAAGAGAAGGGGCCTTTAGGGAAATGACTAAGTCATGAGGATTCTTCTCTCATGAATGGATCAGTGCCTTATAAAGGCGTGGGCCCTTTTGCCCTTCTGTCCTGTGCACCAAGAGAGGACACAGTGTTCTAGCCACCATCTTGGAAGCAGAGACAGGGAGCCTTCACCAGACACTGAACTGGCTGGTGCCTTGATCTTGGACTTTCCAGCCTCCAGAATCCTGACTACTAACAAATCACCCAGTCTCAAGAATTTTGTTAAAGAAGCACAGACTGAGACACAGGAATGAGGTCAGGATTCCAACTCCAGTGGGTCTGACTCCAAGGCTCATGCTCTTTATCACAAAACTATAAAAACAGAGAGATGCCACCAAAATTATTGGCCATGTCCAGGGAACATTCACTTCAGCAAAAACGAATTCCAAAGGGGACAGAATTGGACACCCATTCCATGTCATTCCTTCTCCTTTTAGGGTCATCTGGATACTACCTAGCAAGTTTGTGCTTTCATTTATTTCTGTCTACATTTATTGAACAACTACTACATAGGAGGCATCACCAGATGATAAAAATAAAAACAACATCCAGGTCTTCTGTGGCCCCGCCAGCCTCATCCAAAGCCTAGGGACATTCATCAGGAGTTCTCTTCTCAACTCCCATCTTTGGGCAAGCACAGCGGGGTTGGGGAGAAAGAAGTCAGAGTCTCCCAAGTACCGCACAGTTGTTTAAGTTCTCTGTTCCCAGCTCTCTAGGCTGTCTTAGCACTGTCGGCAGTTCTTCAGTGATAAACAACCCATGGGAGTGGCTTCATCCTCCTCCTCAACTTTCTTTGTCCTTTGTCACATGCCCTTGATTCCTGCCGTGCTGACCCTCCTACTTTCCCACACACTGGGCTCCCTCCGAGCCCCATCCTCTCGCATGTGATGTGTTCTCTCTACACACGCCCATTCCCCTTGAAATTTCAACTCACCCGGTAAGCCCAGCTCAGATGTCACCTTCTCCATCATGTGCTTCCTGATCATCCACCCCCTCTGTCCACAACCTCTAATCAGACTGAGAGCCATGAGCACCTCCTTCCCTCACGCTTTCAACCAACTTCCCGGGGCAGGGGCACATCAGCAAACAAAACAGACTAATATGCCTTCCCTTAGCACGCTGGCATGTTCGTGGAAGAAGTCAGATAGCAAACAAAAATACAAGTGAGTGACTCATCTAGAAGGTTATACATTGATAAGATATGGAAAAAAGCAGTGGCTCATGCCTGTAATCCAATAACTTTGGGAGGAAAAGCTGAGAAGATTGCTTGAGCTTAGGAATTCGAGACAAGCCTGGGCAACATAGCAAGACCTCATCTCTACAAAAAATTTAAAAAATTAGCTGGGCATGGTGGCTCATGCCTGTAGTCCCTCTCAGCTGCTCAGAAGGCTGGGGTGGAAGGATCCCTTGAGCCCAGTAGGTCAAGGTTGTGGTGAGCCGTGATCATGCCACTGCACTTCGTGCAGGGAACAGAGTGAAACTCTGACTAAAAAAAAGACAAAAGGCCACACATCAGTGGCAACATGTTCCTCCTGCTGCTTTCCAAATGACTGAGATTAAACAAAGAACAACACAGCAATTCATTGAAATGTCCATCCTAGTCTGTAAACACTGTTAGAATATATACTGATGGTTCACTCAACGTTCCACAAACATATATATATTTTTCCCATTTTCACATCTACTACTTTTTAGTGGAAAGGTCACATGAATATTTTGTTTGCCCCTAAAACTCTATAATGAGATACAGACAAAGATGGCATCTTAGAAGAATCAGCCGATGAATGAACCTTCTGACGGGGGTAAAACATCACAGCCTGTTACCTTCTTTCATTTTTATTTAAAATTTTCCTTGTTATAAAAGTGACCTGTATACTTGATCAACTATTTGAGCACTATAGAAGAGCATTAAATGAAAAATTCATCTTGTCAAAGGTTATCTTTACAAATAGTTATCACCATATGGTTCAACATTAAACCACTCCAACTTCCCCACAGGTCTGATGGTTACTTGTTGTTTTGTTTGTTTGTTTTTAATAAACACAGAAATTGGCCCTCTGAGTCTTAAAGCTTAAAACTTACATTTGTCTTATCTGAGTTTCCTTCTCGGGAAGCCAGCCCTTAGGCCTATAGTGTCAATGAACAAACTCACCAGATCACCAGACGATAAGATGCCAGAGCCCTCCAGTTTTTCAATTCCTCTTCCCTTCCCTCCCTAGTTCCTGTTTTCTACATTCCTGTCCCACTTTATAAACCTCTGACTTCAGTAGCATGGAAAGATGGATTTGAGATTAGATGTCCTGTTCTCATTGGCTGATATCATTCAAATAAGAAGATTTCCTCCTGGTCAGTACTCACTGTCTCTGTGACTGGCTTTCTATGTGGAGGTCAGTAAGAAACAGCTTGTTGTCTACTGTCCACCTAGTCCGACTCCTCGCTCCATCTCCCATCCACTCCACACCTGGATCTCCACATTCAGGCATGGTTTGGGTTCCATCCTCTCTCACATCACCTCCAACCTTTTGTAATTATGTATTTGTCAGTGTGATTGTTTAATAGCTATGTGTCTCTTCCTCTACACAGAAGTTCTTTGAGAGCAGAGACCCACTGTTTTTTGTTGGTTTGTTTTTGTTTGATGGCCTGCCCTGATCCGAGCAGGCACGCAACAAATATTTGATGGCAGAGTGAATGAATTTTGATGAGGACTAAAAGGAATGAGGTCCTACTTTCAAAACAATATGCTGCACACAATAAATATCCACAATTTTTAGTCATCAATTTAAATATATAAACAGAAGCAGTGAAGCCCTGGGGAACTGAACCAAAACGTGTCTTTGTGCCTTAGTGGTCTCTGATGTGGGCTGGAAGGACACCATCGTCAGAGACAAAAAGGGCCATGTGCCCACGACTCAGATCAAGACCCTCCTGTTCCCTGAGTCACCCCAGCTAAGAAGCAGCAGCTTCAGCCTACATGCGCTTAAAGGAAGGGAAAAAGGAGATTTCCTCCTTGTGCTGTGACCCGTCCAAAAGCAGGTGCTGCTTCACCCGGCTCTTCCTTATCCCTTAAAGTTTCCGTGTTCATAGACAGAAGGTTCTGATGCCTGAGAGACAGCTCAGTGGAAAAGCCTGACAGGGGGCGGAAAGGACCAGCCACAAGCCATCCTCTCTCTCAGTGGAAAACAAGGGGCCCACACCCTCCCCTCCAGCCATAAACCTGTGTCTGTGACACCAAAAAACTCCCCGACGTGGCCTTGGCACCCTGAGCATGGCCAGGCAGGACTCGTGGTGAGAACTGGGGGCCAGTGCTGCCTGGGGCATGGGCCCACCCACCAAGCTCACCCTCACATGTTCTTTGGGGAGGACAAAACAAGCGTCAGCCCAGGCACCAGCAATGACTGGGCCTCCGGGCTCCCATCTAACTACAGGGTTTCTTCCTCCTTCTGGCCCCCTCCTGGGGTGGGAGGCAGAGTGCGCGAAGACGACAGAGAAAGGCAACCACTCTGGCATAAGATCATATAAGAGACAACCAATGAATGGTCTATCACACTCTGCAAATACCCTCACCCAGCGAAGACCACGGGGAAAGTCCTCCCTAACCCCATCCATCATTCAGTGCCCTGGTACCATCCGGCCAAGAGCACAATGAAATCAGCCAGCTAGGAAGCGGCAAAACTCAAAGAGTCGGATGCAAACAAACAAACAAACAAAATGACAGGCCCCAAGGGAGTAGAAAAAGGGCAGAAGATCAAGAGAGGGAGGAGTTCCTTAGCCTCTTGTGTTCCCAATCGCAAGTTCCGCTACTGGTCGCTTGCAGGCTGAAATAAGCAAGCACGAAATGCAGTCCCAGGAGGGGGACTGTATTCCAGAACCTGGCAGACGAGGAAGTGGCGAGGCTCAGGCCTCAAAGGAACCATCTCAACAGTCTAGGCTGAGGACAGGGGGATTAAAAAGGGGTCGAGTGGAAGGAGGAGCACCTGGGAGCGATCTTGCTTCTGTGTTACCTCGAGTCCTCGGCCACCCGGAAGGCCGAGTGATGCAGTCCCAGTCGCGAGCCCTGGAGAGTTCCACCGCGGGGTCTCCAGACCCCGCTATTCCAAGATCAGCCTCCGGACTCTCTCAGGCACGCGTTCAATTAGATAAGAAAGGAACGAGGAATCTTTAATATGTAGGCTAAGGGAGAAAAAAGCGTAAGCCTGCTTCTCAAAAGCAGAAATGGAAAGTCTCGGTCACACCCGCACCCGCTTCTCCATCCATAAAATGGACGTGATTCACGTCACGTTCTGAACAGAGGGGCAGAGTGCCAGCCGCACACACACAGGCTGGGAGATCTGGAAGGGACCCAGGGGTTTTGATAATTACAAGGTCAACATGACACACCTTGAGACGGATGTGATGGTTGAAATCCAACACCGTCTTCAGAGGCGTGGAGAGAGGTAAGACCCTGGCCATAGATCGACAGGGGCATTTCTGTTCCTCCTGCATGGATTTGAGGGACAGT
Source organism: Tarsius wallacei (assembly GCA_963574415.1). NCBI lineage: Eukaryota > Metazoa > Chordata > Mammalia > Primates > Tarsiidae > Tarsius > Tarsius wallacei. The sequence continues at coordinate 12,003 of CAUYQG010249336.1, forward strand.
GTTCCAGTCTGAGGGGAGCTTGCTACGTCCCAGAGAAAACCACCAGCGTGGCAAAGTCCAAGAGACCACGGCACCTGGGATGGGCACAGTTTGAGGCCAGAGGCAGCGACTCCACAGCCATGCCAGCCGTCAGGTTTCCTGGGAGCCTGAGGTTCTTTGCTTCTTCCTATGAAATGCCCTTTCTTTATCTGTCTCAGCAGACAAAGAAGGATTTCAATAACAGTCCCCTTCAACCTAATATTTTATGTGTATGCATGTGTGTCTGTATACGTATACAGACATTTGTCTATGTCCTGCCCCGTTCTAAGAGGCATGGAGGCCGGGCATGGTGGCTCATGCCTGTAATCCCAGTGTTCAGGGAGGCCAGGGCAGAGGGATCCCCGCAGACAGGAGTTCAAGACCAGTCTAGGCAACAAACAGAGACTCTGTCCCTGCTAAATATAAAAATAAAAGATTAGCCAGGCGTGGTGGCACATACCTGTCGTCCCAGCTACTTGGAAGGCTGAGGCGGGAGAATCACTTGGGCCCAGGAATTCATTGCTGCCGTGAGCTATGATTGCCCACTGCACTCTAGTCTGGGTGACAGAGTAAGACCCAGTCTCAAAAAAAAGGAAAGTGTTAAAAAAGAAATAAAAGGGTTGGCTTCAAGGTGGCTTACAGTGATGTAGACAAAAAATGAAAATAGCAGCCGGGCTCGGTGGCTCAGCCTGTAATCCTCCGCTTTGGGAGGCTGAGGTGAGTGAATTGCCTGAGCCCGCGGGTTTGAGACCCGCCTGGGCAACTTGGCAAGACCTCATCTCTACAATAAATCAAAAAAAAATTAGCCAGGCATGGTAGCGCACGCCTATAGTTCCAGCTACTTGGAAGGCTGAGGCGGAAGGATCGCCGGAAGGCTGAGGCAGAAGGATCGCCAGAGCCCAGCAGGTCAAGGCTGCGGTGGCCGGGAGCGGCCACTGCACTCCAGTCTGAGCGACAGAATGAGACTCCAACTACTCAAAAAAAAAAAAAAAGAAAATAGCATTCAGGGAGAATTCACAAGAAAGACGAATATCGTCTCATCCCCCATCTTCTCCTTCCCCTGCCCCCCTGTACCTAAGGCTCCCAAGTCACCTGTGCCCTCAGGTGTGACCCAGCACCTGCCCCAAGTGACCTGCCCCAGCAGCGGCAGCCTGGGTCAAGCGACGGACCCGCCTCGCCTTCTCTGGCCCCCTTCAAGGTTCACCTGACACCCTCCGCAGAGCCCTGAAGACACACTGGTGACTGGGTTTGGAATCCAGCCAGCTGACGCCAGATCCCTGCATCCAGCCATGCTGCTGTGTCACTTCTAATTTATAACTCACTTAGAGCTGAGAGGAACCTGAGGTCTCTTCATATCAAAGTGCACGTGAAATCGCAGAGTTGGAAACCAAAATAGCAAGACAGGCCAAACAGAGCCCTTCCCATTTTCAGAAACAGTAACCCTGTCTCCTCTAAGTTTGAACTTCTGCGTCAGCATTGCCAGTTTCTTGAACTTTCTACCCATTGTCAGCAGAAGGCGGGAGCAGGACCACAAGTTCTTTGCAGGGAGCAATGTCCTGTTGCCCGATCACCTGAGCCCGGCAGGTCGAGACTGCGGTGACCATGAGCATGCCACTGCACTCCAGTCTGGGCGACAAGAGTGAGACTCCGACTCAAAAAAAAAAAAGATACAAAGATACGATGCTGGTTTCGATTCATTGGACTGGACTTGGGGCAAGTTGCTTAATGACTCGAACCATCTATTTCTTCATCTTTAAAATGAGAATATCAACATGTTGAGAAGAGCAAAGTCATGAGGATGTCAGGCACTTACCAAGGGGCCAGCACTGCATGTACTCAAGCAGGGGTGGCAGTGATCACTCATCTCGTGGGGATTTGAAGACACGCTGTGTCAAAAGAACGTGATGACAACAGGGAGCCAAACTGAGATTTTTTTTTTGAGTCAGAGTCTCACTCTGTCACTCAGGCTGGAGTGCAGCGGCACGCTTAGGGCCACCACAGCCTCGACCTGCTGGGTTCAGGCGATCCTTCCGCCTCAACCCTCCAAGGAGCTAGAACTACAGGAAAGCACCATCACGCCCGGCTAATTTTTCTTGATTTATCGTAGAATTGAAATCTCGCCAGGTTGCCGAGGCTGGTCTTGAACCCGTGTGAACTGAGATTTTATCATCACCATCTCTAGAAACAAACGAAGGGTCTCTCCAGATGGAAATGTGCGCTCATGAATATAAGGAATATGTTGCTAGCACCAAAAACATTGAAAAACTCACAAAATTAAAAATTCCAACAAGGCTGGGCACAGTAGCTCACACCTGTAATCCCAGCACTTTGGGAGGCCAAAGCAGGGGCATTGCTTGAGCCCAGGAGCACAAGACCAGCTTGGGCAGGATTGTCTCTACAAAAAAATCCAAAAGTTAGCCGGGCAAAGTGGCGGAGGCCTGTAGTCCCAGCTACTCAGGAGGCTGAGGCTGGAGGATCACCTGAGCCCAGGAAGTCGAGGCTGCAGTAGCCATGAGCATGACACTGCCCTCCAGCCTGGGCGACAAAGTGAGGCCCCACGCAAAAATAAATACATAAACAGCAACAGTGCAGGGTGAGCTGTGTGGTTACAACTGGACAAACAGCATGATCCATGGTCGTGACTGGGAGGGACTTGGGCTAGGGATTGGCAAATTCCCTTCCCTCTGTAAGACTTGACCTTGAATTAAAACCAACTGCGGAGTGAAGACACAAGAATCCCGCTGTCCTTGAAGGCCTCCAGCCAGAGGACCCCAGAAGACCAGCTAGAAGGACGCAGGGTATTTTCTGAGGCTCGACAGAGATCGGGACTTGCAGGCCCAGGGAACACTCCACTGGCCAGAGGCCAAAGCCCAGGGCGCTGGATCATTTGGCCTGGCTTCTGGAAAACAAATGCAAATCGAGTCAACAATCCATCAGCGTTTATCTCATCTAGGAATGTGAGCAGCTCATTGGCATCACGCAAAGCCGGGCAGGGCACCAGATGTGGGCCCGGAAATCAGGCCGAGTTCATAGAAACACACTGGAGATCGTAAGGATGGCAATGACCACGAGCTTTCACTTAGTCCCAGGAGCTGAGCCGTGTCTCCTGAGGCACAAGGTCAGAAGCTGCCAGGCCTGGGTCACGTTCGAATTTGTGGGAGACACCTCATCTTTCGGCTCCTCTGGTACACAGTACGGTACAAGTTTCGGTGGGGCACATTTACTTCTAGACACAGGGCTGCGTAAGACGAGGGGTGGTCTTCCCAAACATGGTTCCTTCACAAAATGCTCGTCAGGAGAGTGGGAGAGCAGGAGAACGAGAAGGCCATAGGCTGAATTTATTTTATTTTATTTTTTTGTGAGTCAGAGTCTCACTCTGTCGCCCAGGCTGGAATGCAGTGGCACGCTCATGGCCACCCTAGCCTTGACCCGCTGAGCTCAGGCAATCCTTCTGCCTCAGCCTTCCAAGAAGCTAGAGCTACAGGTGCGTACCACCACGCCCAGATAATTTTGTGATCTATTGTAGAGATGAGGTCTCACCAAATTGCCCAGGCTGTTCTCGAACCCATGGGCTCAGGCAATCCCCTCACCTCAGCCTCCCAAAGTGCTGGGATGACAGGCTTGAGCCACCGCGCCCAGCCGGGCTGAACATTTTTAAAGTTTGCACTTGAGCTCTCGGAAGAAGAGTACATCAGAGTCAAATGAATAACAACAGCTAAAAGATGCCTGTCCTTATCTGACAATTTAAAAATAAACTGAGCCCTGGTGTTCGAGACCAGCATAGGCAACATAGCAAGACCCTGTCTCCACAGAGATAAAATCATTAAGATTTTTAAACAATTTTTTTAAAAGCTGATATTTTTGCAGCCCCTCTCCAGTTCCTTACAGATGAGTACTAACTTTTGTTCCCAGGCAAAAGCTTCTTAATGCATTTAGTCTCAAACTGTCATGCTGCCTCCAAAATCTGCAACAAAGCAATTTGAAGTCCAAGAGTAAACAACGTGCTTAGCAGAACGGCAGGTTCAGGAAGCTGATTGGAAATACGCACGCGCAGTCTGTCAGGGTGTTTTCTGGCCTTTTCTCTGTTTTATTCATTTATACTAATGTGTGGACAAAGGGGTTGAAAACATTTTGCTACAAATAAAACCCTGAGAACGATATGACATTTCTCAGCCTTTCCTTGGGAAAGAAGCCACAATCTGTTTTCAGACAAGAGTAAAACACATGCAATTCCCTTTGAAAAACAACGTCCAATCTTCCCTTAAATTGAGATGCCAGCACAACTAGATTGCAACTTAAATCAGAGAACAAAATTAAGCCAGGTACACCAGGCGGGAAGGCCGGTGGAGTGACACCGTGGTTAATAGCCTATGCATTCGAAATGCAGTCACCCCTCCGCCCCCAGCAGATTCTGACTTCCAACCAATTAGAGGAATAAATTGTCAGTTCACCTACAAGTCACTGATAAACAAATATCTTTCACCAGCTACTTCCTGACTGTCTTGTCTCAGCTCAGAAGAGACTGGGGTGTAATGACATATCTTGGAGTCCACAGCCTTCCTTGGCAGGGCTCTTTTGAAAAACAAAAATCTCCTCCTAATTCCAACCACTTGCCATAGGAGCAGACGCCTTCGCGTTACCCCTGTTGGTGTGGTCCAGGGGTGAGCTACAGCCCCAGGGAGAGGCCGAAACTGACCACAGCAACTCAAATGTTCCATCTCCTGGTGAAAGCCCGGAGATGAGTGTTTCCGTTGAGTTCAGAAAGCACAAACAAGAAGAAGCATCAAGGAAAGACTTGAGCGAACACATTTGCGTGCTGCAGAAACAAACCAACCGTCCTGGATGGACAGAGGCTCGATGGGCTAAGACTTCCTTGAGCTGCCGTCTCCATTTGTTGGCTGTTCCTACAAACTGGATTAAACATTTGATTTCCACACGTTCCTAAAACTCAACACACCTCAGGGTAACCGTAATGCCAAATGTGTCTTCTCCTTGGGTCTGTAACTAGCTGAGACCCCCGTTAGCAGACAAGGGGTTTTGTGGGCAGGAAGGGAACACATTGCCATTGGAGGAGTTTCTAGTCCACAGAGGGGCCTTTATCTCTGCACATGAGTCCCCCTGGCCTGGCAGGTTGGCTGGAACCGGACCTATCTCTCCAAGACAAGGGCAATTCAGGACCAAGCCCAAGGTGGCATCAATGTAGTCCAAAACTCTGCCATCAACAGAGCACACAACCTGCCTCGCAGGGCTTCTGTGGCTCCCCTGAAAGGCGCTGGTCTCTGGGGGAGGCAACACAGCCAGAGAGGAGACAGCCTCTACAGAGTGATATTTGCAGAGGTCCAGGTAGGGAGAATAGGTGGGGGTGGGGAGCATGATTTACATGAATGGACCATCCCAGCATGAGACTCTGTCCAAGCGGGCTTTTGTCAAAATCAGACCAAACACTGGAAAGCGATCCCCAACACAGCAAAGCCGCCCGTCATCACAGAGAGGTGTCGACCCACCATCTTCTGTGGAGGGCGTGGGTTGGGAGGTGGGGAAGGGGTCCCGAACGTGCTGATTGAACTCCGTCAATGACATCTCCTCCCAGGTGGCATGGGAAGGAGATAGCGGGATCTGAGGCACTCAGACACTTGGCCAGCAGTATATGGAGACACAGGACGCAGGGGAAGCAAGAAATCCTTAACTTGCAGGGTTTAAAAGTCACACTGGCCTAAAAGCGGCCTAAGGAGCATCTGAAGACTGAGACACCTCCAAGCCTCAGCGCACGCCACCTTGAATGTGCAGGGCGTGGGCTGCTGACCAGGGTCTAGCCTTTTCGGGAACTTTCTTCCAGGGTCTGGGCCAGTGGCTCCTGCGTGCACACGTGGGTGTGGAGGCAATGGGGTCACCTCCTCCTAATTATTTCCTGCCTGAGCCTTAACTCATCCACAAAACGAGATCAGCCCGGACGTGCTTCCCCGGCAAATCACTCAGACTTAAACATTGCTCACATCCACAAAGGGGGGTGGGCGGGGGAGAGGCGCGGGCTGGGAAAAGACGGAGGAGGGCTTCTTCCATCACGGTTGCAAGGAACAAAAACCTGGAGGGGGAGAGAGCTGCTGGACCGCCACCAAGTCTCCCCACTGGAGACAAGAGCCCATCTGCTGAGCCCGCGGCTCGGCCGCCGCCACCATTCAGCTCGCGTCTCTGCAGAGATCCGTCTGCAGGGCTGGCAGATGGACCCCTGCTCCCCGAGTCGCTGTGTTATTTGTTCAATAAATTTAATTAATATCCATACCGCACTGGACTGCTCCCAGGAAGGGGGCCGGAGTGCTCGCTTTCCCCAGTCACTACACGATGAGTGATTTCCCAGAAAAGAGCAGAGAGGCCACGGAAAAATTAAAGGTACCACGCGCTTCCATCACACTGCGTGCATTAATTTGTTGGGGTGCACGAATGCACTCTCAGTGGGTGTCTTAACCTTATGAAAGGGTGCGATTCCCAAAAAGGCAGTGTCTCTTCTTTCAGATGAGCTAGATTTGTTGGAATTTTCTTTTTTATTTTTTAAGTCAGGGTCTCACTCTGTGGAGGAGGGTGAAGTGCAGTGGCATGATCACAGCTCAACACAGCCTTGACATCCCAGGCTCAAGTTACCATGTCAGGCTAATTTTTTTTTGGTTTTTGTAGAAAGGAGGTCTCATCAAGTTGCCCAGGCTGGTCTTAGGCAATCCACTCGCCTCGGCCTCCCAAATTGCTGGGATTGTAGGCTTGAGCCACTGCACTGGGCTGGAATGTTTTTTTAAAAATAACCCAACTGAACCACATATGCGTTTGGGTAAGGAGGCTTCCTTTGGCACACAGCTAGCTCCACGACTGTTTCTCTTTCTTTTGTATTTTTATTTATTTATTTACTTACTTACTTACTTACTTACTTACTTACTTTTTGAGTCAGAGTCTCACTCTGTTACCCAAGCAAGAGGGCAAGTGGCACACTCCTGGCCACTGCAGCCTTGACCTGCTAGGCTCAGGCCATCCTTCTGACTCAGTCTCCCAAGTAGCTGGAACCTCAGGTGCACACCACCACACCCAGCTAATTTTTAAATTTATTGTAGAGACAATGGCTCGCGAAGTTGCCCAGGCTGTTCTCGAACCCATGGGCTCAGGCAATCCTCTCACCTCCATCTCTGCCTCCCAAAGTGCTGGGATTACAGGCAAGAGCCGCCACACCCAGCTGACCATTTTTGACAGACTGAAAATCTTCCTGATCGTATTGAACCTGTATTGTCTCCCAAACTGGAAAACGGGGCTGTTGAGAGCATGAAGAATGGAAACGAGTCATGAAATCAAGGCAGGGTCTTGCTGTCTCTTTGTTAAGTGGAGTCCCTGCAACCAACAAGTATGAATGACAGCCACGTTTGCCTAGGGCTTGCTGTCCAATGTCATCGTGTGCTTTTAGGCTGCACAGTTCATCTTAATCCAGATTTACCACGGTGTATTCCAAGAAAGAATAGTCCCTTGATGATGAAAAGCTGTCCAATGAAAAAAGAATTCTGTCATCAAGCAAGTCGGGGAACCAGTATGTCAAGAAAAGTGAGTCAGGTTTCTTTACTCGCTCACAGGCATCTTAATTATTCCTGAAGAGGGGAGATGGGATTCAATATAAAAGGCAACATCTTCCAAACCCAGGCCTGTTGCGTTCACTACTGTATCTCAGGGCCTAATACAAGGCATAGCAGTCAGTAGGTAGTCATTCATATTTGCTGAATGAATGAATCAATGAACAAGTGAATGAATGACCCACAAAGTGAACCCCCAATGGCACTGCTTAGGGATAGTCAATCCTTGGGCACCGGAGCCTGACCACTGATGAGTTTTATACTGAAAAATAAGATGAGCAAAAACATTTCTGAACCCAGGAAGAACTGGAGATACTTGAATCAAATACTGAACTTAGAGGGCTTCCCTTTCAAGTTGCTGTTTCGCCAGGTCAGGTTTATTCTGCCTTTAAACTCCCCCACGGCTAAACGTCCTAAATTACCCCTCTGCTCCCTTTCATGAAAACCTGGTCTTGTAGAACATCTGCACTTCTCAAGCCTTGGCAACACCTGGTTTATGTGCCTTTCATATGCTTAGGCCCTTCCTGGAAACGGCATCATGGACACAATTCAATCCTAGGCATTGAACCGGTGAGATTAAAATTCTGCTTCTCGAACTGAATTATTTTAAGGGCAAAAGCTTACAAAGACAATTATTTTGAGTTTCTTGATCACCTCAGTGTTAAGCTTGTTCAGCTGAAATTCAAGTCTTACTTGAAAGAGAAAAGTTAAGTTACTGTAATGCAGCTCAGCCCCTGTGCATTTTGTCTAGAACCAACCCCCACTGCACGCCCTCCTGTTATCGTCCCCCAAGACTCCACCCTGTGGAAGGGCATTGAGTCAACTCATCTCCCTCCCACAGTTGGAGACTCTGCCAGCCCCTCCTGCCCATTTGATACCTGCAGAGATTACGAGGGGCACCCCCAAAACCCGGTATTTATTTCTAAAACATTGTGTGTTCGTTCTTTCAACTTCAGTCACCTTCAAAGTCCTCTCCATTTGACGCAATACACCTATTGAGACACTTTTTCCACTGCTCAAAACAGTTCTGAACTCGTGCATTCAGATGCTTTTTAGGGCTTCTGCCATATTTTGTTCCCCCTCATCCACATGGGCAAAACGTTTCCCTTTGAAGACTTTTTTCATCCAGGGAAACAAAAAAAAGTCTCTCATAGTGAGAACGGGTGAATAGAGAGGGTGGGGCATGGGCATCATGCCGTTTTGGGTCAAAAACTGCTGAACACTCAACACAGTATGGGCTGCACTTGTCAGTCACCCGTCATGCAATGGGCAAATGTGTTGAAAGATTCCCCGGTCTTAGGTATTCTGTTATAGCAGCATAAACGGACTAAGTCGGATTGTAAAGTATGTCTTCACTACTGTGATGCATATGAATCTCCACAAAACATAGCTGTGCAAAAATGGAGTGTTATCTCTCTACGAATGAACCTGTGTCTGTTCGTGAGCCCTAGTTTGATGGATTGATGGCATTGGGGGCAGGGGAAGGAAACACTTGTAGGGTCAAGATAAATTTAGATAATTCTGGGGCAACCCCTTCGGGTCCCCTCCCACTGTGGGAGCTTTTCTGTGCTCTCAATAAATCCTGCTTTCTCACTTTCAAAAAAAATTTTTTAAGATAATTCTGGAGTTACTCAGTTTCTTTTTGGTAAACACCCTATCAATGAAGAATGCTTTCCTTTCACCTGTCTCCTTTTCTTCTTTTTAAAGGCAATTGAGATTCAGGAGGGGCTCAAATATCTTGTTAGTGTCAGGGGTTTTGTGGTGTCTAATTTCTGCCATCCTCTGTCATTGATAGTCACTAGTTGAGGTTTACTGGTTTGGAATACCCCTCTCTCTCTATCAAATTCTGATCAATTGAGATATAAGACAAAAGAAGAAGGCAGATGGAGACTGAAATAGCCCCATCATTGTTATTAAAGCTGATATTTAAAAGTTTTACATCTGTAGGCAAGAGGATTTGCTCATCACTGCTCTAGCCTAAGAAAGTAGTCTTAAAATAGTCTCGAACGGTAAATGCTGAGGTTGTTTTAGTTAGAAAAGAACAATGGTTGTCTTAATCTTTATTCTCTGTGTTATCTCTGCTTGGGGGAGAGGAGTTTGGGCATAGTCTTGGTGAATTTTTCCAACACAATTTTAGCTAACTCTTTTTTTTAAAAAAGTCCCACAACAGTGTCTAATTCTATTATATGCTCTGAAAGCATTTGCTGTACATGGGCATTTTCCTTAATGTGTTCATTTAGTTTTAAAGCAGAAATGTTGGGAAACAAGGGCTCTTTTGTAGGTTTTATTTGTGTGTGTGCAGGCACCTGTGCAAGTGTATCCCTTCAGAAGCACGCGAGTGCAACGTTGTTTACTTTCTATAGTAGACAACCCCTAAGATGGCCCCCAACAAGCCCCGCCTTCTGGTAGCCACACTTTGTGTAATTCTTTGACCTAGTAACTTATTTCTAACAAATAGAACATGGCAAAAAGCATAGGCCTTGCCTCTGAGATTAGATTATATATGTGCTGTGACTTCTAGTTTGGGTCACTCTCTCTGAGGGAAGCCAGCTGCCACACTGTGAGAGCTGCCCTGTGGCAGGGAACTGAGGGAGGGCTCTGGCCAACAGCCAGCAAGGAATGGAAGCCTTTAACCGGACAGCTCTTGAGGAAATAGATCTTGCCATTCCAATAGTGAGCTTGGAAGTGGTCCCTCCCCTGGTCGAGCCTTCAGATGAGGCTGCAGTCCCAGCTGACAGTTTGGCTGCAATTATGTATGGGAGATGTTGCACCAGAGATGCCCAATTAAGCTGGGCCTAGTTTCCTTACCCAAAGAAACAGTGACATAACAAATGTTTGTTGTTTTAAGCTGCAAAGTCTTGGGGTCATTTGTTTCATCATGAAAAATGGCCACTACGTTATCTATGTGAAGTAGGGAGAAGAGAACACATTCTACCCAGCACCTAGTAGTAGCAGAGAGAGAGCACTCAGAAAATGTCCAACACATGTTTATTAATATTTATAAGTGGTAGACGACCAAAATATGTGTTGAGTTGTTCTAGGAATTAACACTTTTGTGTTGCCTTAAGGGAAAATAAAGTCTTCTAGGGAGAAGACAGACAACTGTAGAGAGACATTTATGTATCTTTCACCTGTGTTAATTGTTCAGTGCTGGTGCTGTGTTGATTGCTGCTCTGAAGGGGGAGGGGACCAGTAGAGGACCTACACAATGACAGCATATCACATTAGGGAGAATACTGAAAATGATGTCTGCGAGAGAAAATCACATTGAAATACAGGCCAGAGGCCGGGCGCGGTGGCTCAAGTCTGTCATCCCAGCACTTTGGGAGGCCCAGGTGAGTGGACTGCCTGAGCCCACAGGTTCAAGAACAGCCTGGGCAACTTGGTGAGATCTTGTCTCTACAATAAATCAAAAAAAATTAGCTGGGTGTGGTAGCATGTGCCTGTAGTTCTGGCTCCTTGGAAGGCTGAGGCAGAGGGATCGCTGAACCAGCAGGTCAGTGCTGGGGTGGTCATGAGCATGCCACTGCAGTCCAGCCTGGGTAAGGGAGTGAGACTCCAACTCAAAAAAAAGAAAAGAAATATGGACCAGAAAACCCACTAGAGGAAGACAGCTAAGCCCATTTAGATGCACTTAGTATTCTGATGAGGTTAGCATACTTAAGTTCAGGGGCAGTCTTTAAAACCTTGAGTCATAACAATTTGCTGCCATTACCACATATTTGGAGCATTATTGCTCAATATTTTTATCACATTCCTTTCCACTTTGGAGGGCCTTATTGCTGCATCTTCCATGGCAGAAGGCAGAGAGCCAGAGAAGAGGAGAGAGATCATGCAGGCATGCAGCTCACCCTTTGATAAGGAACCCACCCCCATGATAAAGGCATTGGTCTATTCACAAGGGCAGGGCTCTCATGACCTAATCCCTTCTCAATACTGTTTCACTGGGAATTCAGTTTCCAACACATGCTTTTTAGGGGACACATTCAACCCACAGCTTTCTGCCCCTGGGTTCCCATCCATGTCTTTTCACATGCATGATACATTCACTCCATCCCCACTTCAGCATCACCTCAACAGTTCAAAGCCTCATCTAAAATAGCGTATGGCCAAGACTCCAGGTATGGCTCATTCTGAGGCAAACTGGTCTCCTGCCATCAGCCTGTGAAATCAAATGCATCATCCACTTTCAACATGCAGCAGTGGGGCAGGCAGAGGATACACAAACCCATTCTGAAAGGGAGAAGTAAGCAAGGAAAATGGGGTACCAGGACCCCAATAAGTCCAGAACTCAACAGGTGGGGCCTCTGTCCCCAGCCAAGAGACCCGTGGGCCTTCCATCCCTTCAGGCTGGGGAAAACAGGGAGGAGACCCAAGCCTGCCGTTCCCCAGGCCTTTCTCCAGGGTGACCAATTTTCCTACAGCAGAGGCAAAGGCGTTTATAAAATATTTTCAATATAGTGTCTGCTACTCACAGGGACCCACAAGAAAGTAAGAGACACGATCAGCTTTGAATTAAAGAAATTAACAGCCCAGGCACAGTGGCTCAGGCCATTAGTCCCAGCACTTTGGGAGGCCGAGGTAAGAGGATTGCCTGAGCCCACAGGTTCAAGAACAGCCTGGGCAACTTGGTGAGACCCCATCTCTGCAATAAATCAAAAAATTAGCCGGGCGTGATAGCACACTTGTAGTTCTGGCTACTTGGAAACCTGAGGCAGAGGGATCACCTGAGCCCAGCAGATGGAAACTGTGGTGGCCGTGAGTGTGCCACTGCACTCCAGCCTGGGTGACAGAGTGAGACTCCAACTCAAAAAAGAAGAAATTAACACCACCACTATGTGGTACAGAACTAGGTGAGAGCCCCTTTTGGGGAAACCAGTATCTGTCGTCCATGTACCACTCAAGGGCCAACCACCCCGTGGCCCTCACCCCACGGCCCCGCTCCCTCCACAGCCCCAGATTCTTCCACACAGGGCATTACATGCTAGCAGCTCTTTAGTTCTGGGGCTCCACTAGGCAGTGTCCTAGTGGGGGCTCTGCAGTGGCTCTGCCTCTGTGACACGTTCCTGCCTGGGCCTCCAGGCTGTCTGATTTACCCTTTGAAATCCAGGGAGAGGCCGGGCGTGACGGCTCACACCTATAACCCCACCACTTTGGGGGGCTGAGGCGGGAAGATCGCTTGAGGCCAGGAGTTTGGGGCCAGCATGAGCAACATAGCCTCATCTCTACAAAGAAATCAAAAGATTAGCTGAGCGTGATGGCACGCCTGTAGTCCCAGCTACTCAGAAGGCTGAGGAGGAAGGATCACCTGAGCCCAGGAAGTGAGCTGTGATTGTGCCACTGCACTCCAGCCTACATGACAAAGTGAGAGCTGACTCAAAAAGGAAAAGAAAAGAAATCTAGACAGAGGCCGCCATAGCCCCACAGCTCCACGCTCAGCACTCTGCAGAACAAGCACCAGGTAGATGCTGCCACATTTGCCAAGTTCACTCAAGAGAGGCAGCACAAGCCACACCTGGGGCTGCTTGACCATGGCTGGAGAGATTGAGGGGTGTCCTGCAGGAGTGCAGGGAGCAGAGACCTGAGGCTGTGAAGAGCACCCTGGGCTGCCTTGAAGATCTTTGAGATTCTTCCAGGGCATTCTCCAGTTACCTGAGGAACAACAGCACCCGGCTTCCCTCCATACGGCCACGCCCCCGATCCACAGGTGGCCTGGCTGCACCCTTGCGTGACTTTTTGTTCTTCACGAGGGGGACCCCCAAAATGGAATTTATTTATAAAGAACTGTGGGCTGGGCGCAGTGGCTCAAGCCTGTCATCCCAGCACTTTGGGAGGCCGAGGTGAGAGGATTGCCTGAGCCCACGGGTTCGAGACCAGCCCGGGCAACTTGGCAAGACCTCATCTCTACAATAAATAACAAATTAGCTGGGCATAGTTGCCCATACCTGTAGTTTCAGCTACTTGGAAGGCTGAGGCAGAAGGATCGCCAGAGCCCAGCAGGTCAACACTGGGGTGGCCATGAGCGTGCCACTGCACTACAGCCTGGGCGATGGAGTGAGACTCTGACTCAAAAAAAATTGTGTATTTATTCTTACATGTTTAAATTTCAGTCACCCTCAAAGTCCTCTCTGTTTGATGCAATACCCCTATCGAGATGCTTTTCCCTCTGCTCAGCACAGTTTTGAATTCGTCAGTTTGGTTGGCTTTTAGTGCTTCTGCCATTTTTTTGTTTTACCTATTCCACACTGGCAAGACATTTCTCTTTGAGGACTTTTATCATCCCGGGAAACAAAAAAAGTCACCTGGGGTGGGCTTAGGTGAATAGAGAGGGTGGGGTACAGGGGTCATGCCATTTTGGGTCAAAAACTGCTAAACACTCAGTGCATCGTGGGCAGGTGCGCTAGTCAATCACCCATCATAAAATGGTCAAATGCGTTGAAAGAATCTTAAAAAAAAAGTCACTGAAACCAAATGTAGCCTCTCACAACAACACCAGCTGGTCCACTGATGCCAATGGGTTTCTAGAACACTCACCTAGCAGGGGAAGCCTGGACTACAAGGGACCCACTCTCCAAGAGACAACTCCTTTTTGTTTTGTTTTGTTTTGTTCCCAACCCCAGTACTTGTCCAGGCTGCAAATACTTCAAATTCCTACATTCTATTTCCCTTTTAATTGTAAATCTATTTTCTTTTTTTTTTTTTTTTGAGTCAGGGTCTCATGCTGTTGCCCAGGCTGGAGTACAGTGGCACAATCAAAGCTCATCTCAGCTTTCTACCTCCCGGGCTCAGGTGATCCTCCCACCTCAGCCTCCCACGTAACTGGGACTGCAGATGCACACCACCACACCTGGATAAATTTTTTATTTTTTTCTAGAGACAAGGATTCACCGTGTTGGGCCAAGCTAGTCTTGAACTCTTGGACTCAGGCAATCCTCCCACCTCAGCCTCCCAAAGTGCTGGGATTATAGGCGTGAGCCACCACGCCCAGCCTAAATTCCATTTTTACTTTTTATTTTTGAGTCAGGGTCTCCTTCTGCCACCCAGGCTAGAGTACAATGGCATAATCACGATGTTCACAGTACATAGCAGACTCAACCTCCTGAGCTCAAGCAATCCTTCCACCTCAGCATCTAGCAGCCAGGACTGAAGGCACACACCACCACACCCAGTTAATTTCTGTATTTTTTGTAGAGATGAGGTTTTTCTATGTTGCCCAGGCTGGTCTCGAGCTTCTGGGTTCAAGCAGTCTGCCTGCCTTGGCCTCTCTAAGTGCTGGGATTACAGATGTGAGCCACCACCCCCGATCTAAATTCCATCTTTTTTTTTGAGTCTCACTCTGTCACCCAGGCTGGAGTGCAGTAGCATGCTCACGGCCACCCGAGCATCGACCTGCCAGGTTCCAGTGTTCCTTCTGCCTCAACCCTCCAAGTAGCCAGAACAATAGGCATGTGTCACCACACTCAGCTAATTTTTTTATTTATTGTGGAGACGAGGTCTCGTCAAGTTGCCCGGGCTGGTCTTGAACCCATAGGCTCAGGCAATCCACCCACCTCAGCCTCCCAAAGTGCTGAGATTACAGGCTGAGCCACCAAGTCCGGTCCCATCTTTAAATCATTGACTTCTCTCATTTTACTGTATGCAGCTAAAAGAAGTCATGCAGCTCCTTCATTATTTTGCTTAGAAATTTCTTCTGCCTGGTATCCAGTTCATTACTCTTTTATTCTGCCTTCCACAAAGGCCCAGGGCATAGACATAATTCAGCCAAGTTCATTGCCAGTTTATAACAAGGATGGCTTTACTCAAGTTTCCAGTACCTCCATTCTCATTTCCATCTGAGACCTCACCCGGCTTGCCTTTACTGTCCATATTTCCACCAACATTCTGATCATGACCACTTAAGTCATCTCTAAGAAGGTTTAGGCTTTGCCCACACCTATTCTCTTCTCCTGAACCCTCACCAGAATTGTCCTCAATGCCCCGTTCATGACAATACAGGCTTTTTCTGGCATTCACTTCAAAACTGTTCCAGCCTCTACCCACTACCCAGTTCCAAAGCTGCTCCTGCATTTTCGGAGATTTGTTATGGCAACACACCACTTCTCAGTACCGATGTTCTGTTTTAGTCCATTTTGTGCTGCTAGAATACCTGAGGCTGGGTAATCTATAGAGGTCAGAAATTTAATCCTCACAGTTCTGGAGGCTGGGAAGTCCAAGATCAAGGGGTTGACTTCTGGTGAGGGCCTTTGTGCTGGATCATCCCATGGCAGAAGACGGAAAAGCAAGAGAGAATGAGAGACAGCAAGAGGGGGTTGAACCCATCCTGTTATAAGGAGCCCACTCTCTCGACAGCAGACACACTCCTGCAATAACGGCATGAATTCATTCATGAAGATGGAGCCCCCGTGGCCTGATCCCCTCTTAAAGGCCCCATCTCTTAACACAGTTACATGGATTAAGTTTCCAACACATGCTTTTGGGGAGGGGGACACATTCAAACAATAGCAAAACTTGTAGTAAGTGCCAAGAAGGAAAAAATGATAGAGAATTGCTTAGTCAAGGGTGATCTCCCAAAAGAGGTGACAGTTAAGCTGAGATATGCTGCAAGGGAAAATTCCAGAAAGATAAAAGGTAGGAGAAAGGCTATCCCAGGTAGAGGGAACAGTGTGCTTCCTGATAAGGGAAGGAGCTCGGCATTCCATAGGAGTCAAAAGGAGGCTACCACAGGGGCACGTGGGTGAGGTGGAGCATGGACCATGAGTTCATACTGGCTACTGTGTCCAAGAGAGCAGGACAGGAGGTGGGGACCTCAGTTATTAGAGTGCTGAAGTAATTTAGGGAAGACATGATGGCAACCTGACTGGGATACTGTCAATGGAGACAGAAGTTAGAAGCAAGAAATATTTAGGAAGTAGGAATGACAGTTTGGGTGTGGTGAGAAAGAGGTGGAGAGAGGGAAGCATGAAGGGAGGGGTAGACCGAGAGCAAGAGAGAGAAAGAACTTCTGTGGGGATGACGTCCATCTGTTGGGACTGATAACCTGGCGAGCAGTGGACTTCAACTTGACCCATCTTGCTTTTGGAAAACAGCTTTCTAGTTGCCTTGAGAACAATCTGCAGAATCGAATTCCTACTTCTTTTCATTCTGCCAGCCATAGATGAAATCCACCATTCATTGGAAAATCAGACAGAAAGCAAATTAAAATGTTCCCAGAAAGAGGTCTGGAAAACTAGGATATGCAGAGAACCAAGGAAAGGTCTTTATTAATCATCTCTTCCCACAACTTTAACAGATAAGAAAGTGTGACTCAGAGAGATGAAGGAGTCATGACCAGAGTTAATCAGCCAGTTAATGGCAGAACCAGTTCTGGGATCCAATTCATCTGATTGAGCTAAATGTGATGAAGCAGCATGGCCAATGGGTATAGTTAATTACAATAGCCATACATTCCTATTTTCCTTTCTTTCTTCCTCCAATCATTGGTGAAAGACACGTGGCATTGGAATATAGATTGAAGGGTGAAATTTTGCACTACTTTTTGAGCAGAGCCTGCCAAACAAATGCTATGAAATACTAAACTGTTAAATGTGACTCAAGGGAAGAGAGGGAGGGAGGGAGGGAGGGAAGGAAAGAAAGAAGGGAGGGAAGAAGAAGGAAAGGAAGGAATTTTAACCTCAAATCACACTGTCACAAACAAACAAATCTGCACCTTCCATAGACCTTAATTCAGAACTCCAATCATACCTTATTTTAGCTTACTGTGATGCCTCCCTTGCTTTTCTAGGCTATAAATGATAACGGAGACTATGTGAAAACTTTAATATTTCAATTCCCCAAGTCTATAAGCATTTCTACATTTTTCTACTAGCCCGATTTAGTTCTCTTTCGACATGAAAAAAGGAAGTAATTGTGAATTCAGAAACAGGCAACAGAGGAAAAGAGAAGAAGCACACACACAATCTCACTATTTTAGCTCTAGGATTCCTTCCCAGAGCCATTTCAACACCTGAGGCTTGTCGCTCCCCAGTCTGACATTGACTTTTAACTCTGCTTTACAAGCTCATTCTGATACAAATTCAGAGAGAAATGAATGTAAAACGTTTCTTTCGAATTGTGACTCATCTCACAGCAACACATTTGACTAAATTCCAGTTCTCAGGAAGAGCCAACCTGGAGTAAAGTCTTTCATGCAGACTTATATCTCCAAGCTCTTTAAAAATATGCTTATGTCAACAGATCCAACTTCACATGAGAAACAAATAGCTCTCATACACATTCACACTCACCAACAGAGAAAACAATCTAGCCTAAAGCCAGATCTTCCTCAAATTATGGGTAGCCTATGCAAGTTTAAAATGTCTGTTTGAAAGCTTTAAAGCCAGAATTATTTTTGTTTGTTTCAAGGCAGCCACCCAATTTCTTTTCTCGTCACAGGAAAGTTAGTTCTTAGGGTCTGGGTATGTTGCAAATGTGAAGTCTGGAAGAACAATCACTTCTCTTTCTTTATTTCATGCTCTCATCCCCAAAATGGCCGACTTGCTTTAAGTAACACCTTCCCCCAAACACCCATTACAGCCCTCACTGTACAGCACAATGGGACTGCTCAGAAAGTTATGAGTCATGGAAAAGAGGCGGTTGTGAAGCCTTTCTCCTCCAAACCAAATGAAAGTATCTCTTGCCAACCTCGGGAGATAAAAAGTCAAAGCAGTTTTCCTGCAAGCCAGTGAATCAGGTTTATAACCTCCCACAAGATGCTTCTCAGATAATTTGCAAAAAGGATCCGCACAGCCTTCACCTAAGGAAGTGAAAAAACATCCCACTTCGTTTCTGTAATCCGCTGATAAATTTATGAGAGTTGACAATTTTCCTGCCAACAGAAAGATCCAACTTAACTCTCCCCCTTTTCACTTTTGTGCCTAAGTGACACCTTGCAGTTTCAATCACAAACCTTAATCAGATAATGACGACAAGGCAACCCTTGACATTTTATTATGTCATAACCAAGGGGGCTGTCACAACTTCAACCTCACCACGTCCTCAACTGTCCCAGGACCCATATGGGGGCCTCCGTCCCCAGCCGAGAGACCCGTGGGCCTCCCGTCCCTTCAGGCTGGGGAGACGCGGGAGGAGACCCAAGCCTGCCGTTCCCCGGGCCTTTCTCCAGGGTGGCCAGTTTTCCTACAGCGAGGCAAAGGCGTTGACAAAATATCTTCAACACAGTGTCTGCTACTCACAGGAACTCACAAGAAAGTAAGAGACATGATCATCTTTAAAGTAAAGAAATGAACACCGCCACTACGTGGTAGAGAGCTGGGTGAGAGCCCCTTTCGCGGACACCTGCATCCATGGCCCGATGTAATAGTCAAGGGCCAACCCGCCGCGGCCCCGCCCCCCCCCCGGCCGCCCCCCCCCCCCCCCGCCCCCCCCCCCCCCCGCGCCCCCGACCCCCCCCCGCGCCCCCCCC
>CAUYQG010249342.1:0-11778 GCA_963574415.1 Tarsius wallacei
TCGGAGGATTGCTGGGTCATAAGGAAGGTCAATTTCTAGTTCTTTCAGAAATCGCCATACTGTCTCCCAAAGAGGTCGCACTAGTTTGCATTCCCACCAGCAGTGTAGAAGCGTTCCCTTTTCTCCACATCCTTGCCAGCATCCATTGTCGTTTCAATAAGAAGAAAAGAGAAGGTAGGGTATCTCAAGTGAGGAAACAAAATAAGTAAAACTGTGAAGGTGGGATAATAATATAACCTTATAGAGCAGCCAATTTGGTGTCCTGTGGGTAGCCACTCATTCATCAGAAGACCATATGGGCAGTTGGCTATCTAGCAGACAATATAGAAAGCTATTGAAGTGGACACATTGGTTTTTATATGTTCTTTGAAGAAAATTAAACCAATTTGAAACAGGTAACCTTTAAGCCTTATGAACTTTCTTTTTTTCTCCCCCTGAGTCGGAGTCTCACTCTTGTTGCCCAAGCTAGAGTACAGAGTCCAGCTTTCGAAGTAGCTGGAACCACAGGCTTGAGTCAACATTCCCAGCTAACTTTTTGGCTTATTGTAGAGATGCGGTCTTGCAAGTTGCCCAGGCTGGTCTCAAACCCCTGGGCTCAGGCAATCCTCTCTCCTCCGCCTTCAAAATTGCTGGGATTACAGGGGTGAGCCACTGCACCCAGCAGTTTGATTAACTTTTAATCGTCAATTTTAAGCATTTATTATCTGTAAAAGTGTGAAAATTGTGTGAAGAATTACTGCTCAAGCACTGCCAAGAAAAGTATTATTTACTGTATTGTTTTTACTTTATGAATAGGGAGAATATGTGGAATATGCTAAGCAAAAACATAATTTCACTGTAGTTATTTTCCCCTCAAAGCTATGATGCTGCCAAGATAATAAATTACTTCAGGAATCTTGATGAGTAAACAGCAAGAGAAAATGACTCTGGTAGTGACTGATTTTCATGTCTGACCATTTAAATATGAGTCAGTTGCACCAGTCGCATCAAAAAGAGGATATTAACTTTAGAAATAATTATAAATTGCCTTCTAAGAGCTTTTCTCTACAAATAATCTTGCTAATGGGCCATACTATTTCATTGCTATGTCAGATAAACCCACTAACAAATATTTGTGACTCCTTTGCAGGACTGGAAATTTACATGTTTTAAAATAAATGTTTTGGGTGATTGGGGCTGAGTTTAGGATGGAGGTTAGGGAGTGAAGTAAATTCCACACCCAACCCTTCCTAGTGTGGCCACTGGTCCTGCAGAATGTGCTCTCTCTCCGCTCTTGCCTGCAGTTGCTTGTATGGGTGTCTCTGCAGTGTTGCCGTATGTCCGACCTCTTTTCTGCCCCTTTCCTTCTACTTTTCTCTTTGTCTTACATGGAGCTATGCTAGGCAAGGTGATACAAAGCATCTATAATATTGAGGTGTCATGAAGAAGAATACTTTTGAGTCTTTGTACATTCTGACAGACCCCTCTCACTTCTCCAACGCTTTTTTATGCATTACACTATTTCCCTTCCTCCAGATTTTAAATTGTGAGCCATGTTCTCTGGAATCTTCCCATATCACCCAATCAAAAACAGACACATTCCAAATTTTGACCAAACTTTTATGTTGAGCAAGACTCACATCGTGGAAGTGTTTTCTGCAACTGTAAACAGGGTATTGTCCAAGTAAGAAGCAATAACCCCATTTGTAAAATAAGGACTTTTCAGAAAATGCAAATATGTCTGAATACATGTAAAAGGAGACTATATGTTACTCTTTTAGGAGCTGCTTTCTTTTAGATTATAACACTTGTATATAATCGCTTCACAAGTAAATATAATGCACTAAAAAGTCCTATTTATTGCAAAAGAATTACAAAGTTAATAATCTATAAAATTAAACATTTGTTTATTTTTTTTTATTTTTTATTTTTTTTTGAGTTGGAGTCTCACTCTGTCGCCCAGACTGGAGTGCAGTGGCCACTTTCGGCCACCGCAGCCTCGACCTGCCGGACTCCTGCGATCCTTCCGCCTCAGCTTTCCAAGTAGCTGGAACTACAGGCGCGCGCTACCACGCCCGGCTAATTTTTTTATTTATTGTAGAGATGAGGTCTCGCCAAGTTGCCCAGGCGGGTCTTGAACCCGCGGGCTCAGGCAATCCACTCACCTCAGCCTCCCAAAGGCGGTGGATTACAGGCTGAGCCACCAAGCCCGGCAACATTTGTTTATTACATAGAGCATAAAATAAAGAAAAGTGATCAGTTCAACCTCTTTAATGATAAATCAGCTGAGAGTTAAGGTAAATTAAAGAAAGCTGATTTTCAATTACATATCAGAAATAATTTTTAAACAGTAAGGGTTATTATTCATCATGTGACCTGTAGAGTATCTTTAGGACAGAAAGGTACATATATTTGTGAAGTTTAATTATAATTTTCTATAAAAATTGATGATTAATATATACCCTGAATTAGAAAATTAATAAATAAAAATTATACTTAAATTGAATTTTACAACAAATGGACTTAACAGAAAATTACAGAGCATTCTACTGAGCAATTACAGAATATACATTATTTTTATCATCACAAGAAACATTATCCAAAATAGACCATGTGTTAAGCTACAAAACAAGTCTTAACACATTTTGAAAAATCAAATTCATATCAAATATCTTCTCAGACCACAGTTAAAGCTATAAATCAGTAAAAAAGAAACTTTGGAAGCTATACAAATACATGGAAATTAAACAGCATGCTCCTGAACAAACACTGGTCAATGAAGAAATTAAGGTGGAAATTTTATTTATTTTTTAAACAAATGAGCATGAAAACACAACATCTCAATATCTGGGAGACACAGCAAAATCAGTGCCAAGAGGGAGGTTTACAACATTAAATGCCTACATCAAAAAAGCAGAAAGATCAAAAATTAATAACCTAATGTACTTCAAGGAACTACAAAAACAAGAACAAATCAAACCCAAAGTTAACAGAAGAAAAGATTTTAAAAAATCAGAGCATGGCCGGGCTCGGCGGCTAGCCTGTAATCCCAGCACTTCGGGAGGCCAAGACGAGTAGATTGCCTGAGCCCGTGGGTTCGAGATCTGCCTGGGCAACTTGGTGAGACCGTGTCTCTACAATAAATCAAAAATTAGCCAGGCATGGTAGCATGCACCTGTAGTTCTGGCTACTTGGAAGGCTGAGACGGAAGGATCTCCAGAGTCCAGCAGGTCGAGGCTGCAGTGGCCAGGAGCGTGCCATGGCACTCCAGTCTGGGTGACAGAATGAGACTCCAACTCAAAACAAAAAAAAAAAAATCAGAGCATAACTAAGTGAAATACAGAACAAAAAATTACAAAGAATCAGTGGAACAAAAATTTATTTCTTGAGAAAGATAAACAAAATGTCTATACCATTAGCTAGACTAATCAAGAAAAGAAGAAAGAATATTAAAATAAACACAATCAGAAATGAAAAAGACATTACAACTATTACCACAGACATACAACAGATCAAGATATAATCAGATACTATTATGAACAACTTTACAATCACAAACTAGAAAACCCAGAGGAAATGGATAAATTCCCAGAAACATACAGCGTCATGAGATTGAACCAGAAAGAAACAATAACAAAAACTGTCAAACAGACCAATAAACAGTGAGGTTGACTCAGTAATAAAAAAAACACTCACAATTAAAGACAACCCAGGACCAAATCGATTCACAGCAGAATTCTACGAAACACAAAAAGAACCAATATCAATCCTCCTTGAAGCTATTCCAGAAAGTTGAGAAGGAGTGAATTCTCCCTAACTCATTCTCTGAGGCTAGTATCGCCATGATAACAAAACCAGACAAGGACACAACAACAAAAAAACCCTTAACAAAATACTTGCAAATGAAATGCAATAGCACATCAGAAAGACAATACATCATGATCAGGTGGAATTCATCCTAGGTATGCAAGAATTTATCCCAGGGATACAATACACATGTGATCAGCAAACATAAGGTTCTCAGGGCCTGGCTCATGGCTCAGTCTGTAATCCCAGAGCTTTGGGAGGCCAAGGCGAGTGGATTGCCTGTGCCCGCGGGCTCAAGACCAGCCCAGGCAACTTGGCAAGACCTCATCTCTACAATAAATCAAAAATTAGCCAGGTGTGGTAGTGCACACCTGTGGTTCCAGTGACTTGGAAGGCTGAGGCGAAAGGATCGCTGGAGCCCAGCAGGTCGAGACTGCGGTGGCCAGGAGCGTGCCACTGCACTCCAGTCCAGGTGACAGAGTGAGACTCCAACTCAAAAAAAAAAAAAAAAAGGTGCTCAATATTACTAATCATCAGAGAAATGCAAATTAAAACCACAGTGAGATACCATCTTACAGTAGTCAGAATGTCTATTATTAAAAAGTAAAAAATGGCTATTGGAGAGAATTCTGAGAAAAAAAGAATGCTTATACACTGTTGGTGGAAATGTAAATTAGTGCAATCTTTGTGGAAAACAATATGGAGATTTCTTTAAAAAAAATAAAAATACAACTACTACTAGTAAACCCAGCAATACTGCTACTGGGTATATACCCAAAGGGAAAGAAATCATTATATCAAAAAGACACCTGAACTCATGCTTATCACTGGACTATTCACAACAGCAAAGATATGGAATCAATCTAAGTGTCCATCTGTGGAGGACTGGATAAAGAATATTTTATCCTTAGTGAAGTAACTCATCTACCAAAAGTCAAATGCCACATATTCTCACTCCTAAGTGGGAGCTAAACAATGGGTACATATGAACATACAGAGTGGAACAACAGACACTGGAGACTCGAAAAGTAGAAGGGGGTGAGAGTTGAAAAATTACCCACTGAGTAAAATGTTCACTATTCAGGCAATAGGTGCACTAAAAGTTCAGACTTTACCATTGCTCAATATAGGCATGTAAGAAATCTGTACTTGTAGTCCCTAAATATGTAAACAAGTAAATAACATTTTAGAAAACAGAAGGCAAATATATATGTGTGTATATGTGTGTGATATACAAACACACATATGTGTATATATATATAATAATATACACCCCATCATATTACATGCACACATACACATACACCGAGGCCGTTTTTAAGAAAAAGTATAATAAAAACAAAATATGAAAAGTAAAAACTCAAAATCAAGAAAAGAAAATTAGATCATTGCTCCAACACACACTAAGAATATTTTTATTGAATTGCAGTTTGGTAGAAAGCAAACTGTTTATACTAGGAGTCACATAATACGTCATATTTTGTGTATGGAAACTCCAGCTATCTCCCGTTAGTTAGGTTGTCTTTGGCAGCAGGATAACCGATTGCGCTGAGACTACCAGCTGACTGTGAATGGACACTCACGGCATGCTCCCCATCCTGTCAGTCGGGCTGAAACTGTAACTAAACGTGGCTAGATGAAATTCACTGGAAAACAACTGAAGACTCCAGAGGGCTGACAAAATTAATGAAAAGTTGGAAAACCAGGCCTGGATAGCAAGCCAGACCAGGGTAGCCTCAGGGTTTTGGCATTAGAAAGGACAGCGGTGACCAGCAGTGGCCAGCAGCAGTCTGGTCTGGCTCTGCTGCTGCCACTGTGATGAATGTGATGCTCCCTTTTTCTGTGTCACTTGCTTAAGATTTAGAGTCCTGAGAGGAGTGCTTTCATTGTCCAGATTACACTGTGCTTACCTCAAACTTGCTTTTTTCTCCTGAGCTAATTGGATTACTGTTTGACTTAGGCAAAAAAAAAAAAACAACAAAAAACCTCAAAGTCATTTTGGGCTCTCCTCCCTCTTACCTCACATTCAATGCATCAGCAGATCCTGTAAGCTCTATTTTTCAATATCTGTCATGAATCCAGCCACTTAATGATCAGGACAGCCGAGATTCTATCCATATACTTAGTATTCAGTCTTTTTATAGCATGACTTCTGCCATCTTGGCCAATTGGATCTTGAGTTTATTTAAAAAGCATTATGTTGAATGAGGAAAGAGGCTGAATGACTTATTAAGGGTGAATTGTTTCCTCCACAGTGGGAAATTTTAGGTCAGGATTTCATGGGACACAAGTATTCCTTTTGTCCAAAACAACAACTCTGAGAGGCCTGTCTATTGTCCTCTTTACCAACAACAATTTCATAGAAAAATAATGTCATAGTAAAATCTCCTATTTCCATTCAACACCCTGCGCCACACACACACACACACACACACACACACACGCACACACACACACACACCACATTACAATCTTTGTGCCATCAGCTCTTGTATTTAGGTGTAGTCTGGGTTCTTCTTCTGACTTCTAGACTCATATACCCATCTACCTATTTTCATTCCACGTGTATATTTCATTATTTCTTCCTCTTTTTTTGAGTTGGAGTCTCATTCTGTCGCCCAGACTCGAGTATAGTGGCACGCTCCCGGCCACTGCAACCTTGCCCTGTTGGGCTCAAGCAATCCTTCCGCCTCAGCCTTCCAAGTAGCTGGAACTACAGGTGCATGCTACCACACCTGGCTAATTTTTGATTTATTGTAGAGACGAGGTTTTGCCAAGTTGCCTGGGTGGGTCTCGAACCCGAGGGCTCAGGCAATCCACTCGCCTCAGCCTCTCAAAGTGTTGGGATAATAGGCTGAGCCACCAAGCCTGGCCTCATTATGATTTCAAACTAAACATACTTTAAATTAACTCTGATGTTTCCCTCCAAATCTGTGCATACCCCAATCTTCACCATTTTAGCAATAGCAGGACCATCTCATCAATAGCTAAGACAGGGAAGAATTTGAGCTAACAAAATCCATTGCACATTCAACTATTATGAACTTAGAAAAGAATTTACAAACCTGAATTTATAAAATTCTTTGTAAATACAATTATTTTGCGAATCAAGGGGTTATGGTCAATTTGACTTATACATCTAATTTTGCTCCATCCAAAAACCCCACTAAAACTACAGAATTGGAATGTTTTTTAAACACATGAACTCACAAAATTAACAAAGAGAAAAACCAAGTGACAAAATTCCAGGAACTGAAAAACTGATCTATGAGTGAGAAATGACCTAAGAACAGCAAATCCTAAACTGGGAGTGGAGACAGCTATGAAACAACTCATTTTACCTAACTCTTACAAGTTTGTGGACCTGCAAAGCACCAGGGACCTCTGAAACTGGTAGTGATGATGGTGGGGATTAAATGAAGTCTGAGAGAAATCTATTGTGATTTCTTTTTCTAATCTACCACCATGGCAGACAACTGGGAGCTATTCCTGGGAAAGTCTCTAGGATTGACAAGAAAGTTGAGTACTATATGAAAAATAGCATGTTGAATGACTGCGTATTAAACACTAAATGTTAACATCTAATTATTTCTCTACTCAGTTCCCAAGAGACTGGCTGCCAAATCTTTGTCCTCCTACCAGGGGGATCTGACCTCTTCTATGGAGAATCAGAGGGATCCAAAAAGAAAGACCTAAAGATAGTGGAATATGGAGTCCTCAGGCAAAAACCTTTCCCAGATAAGTCTACAGTGAAGCTAAAAGTTGAAAATCCCACCTATGCTCAGAGCTTCCAGTTTTTAGTTCTTCATTTTTTAATATGAAGAGAGAAACAAGGATTATCATATGAGAGACATGTTTCTAATATGGAATGTAAGGCAAAACTAATAGAAAAATGAAGCAACTTAAAGGAAATAAAAATTATGCACAAAAATACACTTAAATATGAACAATATGCTATAATTTTCCTAGAGATATTGGAAATTAAAAGCATAATAAGCATGAATTTTAAAAAGTAATAGAAGAACTATAAGATCAAAATGTCTACTGCTTTCTGAAAATAGGAAAATAGGAGATGAACAGTAAGAACATGAAAACTTTAGAGGACAATTTTGGGACGTCTCAATTAAAATAATAATTTTTAAAAGTGAGAAACCAAAAAAATGGAGTTGAGGAAATTATAATTGAAATAATTCAAGAAAATGTCTCAGAAATTTA
This sequence comes from Tarsius wallacei, assembly GCA_963574415.1. Classification (NCBI taxonomy): domain Eukaryota; kingdom Metazoa; phylum Chordata; class Mammalia; order Primates; family Tarsiidae; genus Tarsius; species Tarsius wallacei. Next base: position 8,002 of record CAUYQG010249342.1, read on the forward strand.
GGATATGAATTTTCAGACAAGGAAGGCCTAATTGGTACCCATTACAAAATTGATAAGAAATATATACACACAAATATCATTGTGAATTTTGAGGATATCTGGACATATGGAGACTTTTAAAAACTGACAATATTCTATGTTTTACTTTAGTCAATGATAACTAAGAAGACTTTATTTTCAGTATTTTAACTATGGGTATATAGTTCATATGTGTATCAGTTAAGGTTCAACTAGAGAAGTAAAACCAGTAGAAGACACATTAATTTATTATAAGGAATTAGCTAATACGTTAATAGAAGCTGGCTCATCAAAGTCTGTGGGGCAGGCAAGGAGAAAGGAAAAGTCATGAGCAGACTGGAATTCTAGGGACTCAAGATAAAGCTTGTTGTTTATAGGAGTCAGCTAGTAAGGAAAGAGAGAAGGTGTAAGTTCGCCTGCTCTTTGAAGTCTCTGAGTTCAGGGAAGCCCTAAACCCTACTTTAAAGAACTATCTGATAGAGTCAGACCCACTCAAGAGAATCTCCATTTTGAGAAATTTGAAGCAAAATGGTTTAAGACTTTTGTCGCCAGATGGAGTCTCTTAGGGTACGGACAGGGTGAGGGTGGATGGAGGGAGAGAAGAGAGGAGACCCGGCACCAGTAACCCAGAGATCTGAATAACTGCAAAGAATTGCAACACACAAAAAAGGTTAAGAAAGAAAAGTTTATTTAAAAGTAAAGTAGAGAGAGGAAGAGAAGGAAGAAAGAAGATTCACCTCTCCAAAGCCAAAAGCCAGGAAGCATGGTGACAGCCATAGTTCAAAGAGTACCTGGCCACACCAGAGTCTAGCAAGGCAATGACTGCTGGTTGCTTGTGGTTGAGTCCTTTTAACCATTACCCTTGATGGGGGAAGATCATTAAGGTGATTGGGTGGTGGTCTGCTTCCACGTCATCTCGAAGGGGCAGACAAGCACAGATACTGATGATGTCAGGTGATGGACAACAGGCAGGTGGGTGGGTTAGTCACATGATTGCTGCCTTGGTGGGGTTTATCTGTGTCACCTAGGTTACAAAGGGCTGATTAGGTTAGCCCTGGGAGGGGGAAGTTTCCTGCAAGAGACTTGTTTGACGTTTGCAATTCACAAGCTCCTTGACCCAAGGTGGTTGTATTATTATTTTTATGACTTTGGCCAGCCAAAGGGTTACCTTTGGTCTTCTGCCTTGACAAGGAACCTAAAAGTTTCCTAGAGATTATTGTACTAAACCTTGGGCTGTCCTGGTCTTGCATCTGAAGGAGATTTGCCCGGGGGGCGGGATGGGATAGGCTGTTGCTTGTCCTGCAGTAGAATGTCTGAACGCTTTCTAATGGTTATGCTGAAGCAAAAAGACTAAACCCTTTCAGAGTCGAGCACAAAACTTGTGGGCTCTTAACTCACTACTGAAGGGAAATTCAGAGCAATCAGCAAAGTTTTTAAAACAGGAGTTTATTAGTGACAGAAAGAGAGGAAAGAGAGATTCACGTCAGAGAGAGAGCTGGCATGGGCAGGTACCTTGAAAAGAAAAAACATGCTTCTGCTCTTGGCTAAAAGCTTGCTATATCCTCACAATAACTGATTTGCTAAAGGGGGTGAAGCACAGGTACTCCCGGCCAGAACATGCATTTTGCCTTTGACAGGACACGTTTTAGGCTTATGAATATACAAGTTTCTAAGCTAAAATGTGATCTAGTTAACATTTCTATACCCTTGATAAGCTAAGGGGTGGGGTTGAGCCTTTCACCTCCAACGGGGAACCTGATGGATTCTTAGTGATTATTATGCTAAACCACTAGCTGAAAGTTGGGCTATATTATTCTTACATCATAATGGGGATTTTTAAAAATGAATTAAGGAGGTGGGGTGAACTGGGAGTCTATATTGAATCCACATGCCAGCCTGAAAGGCCCTTTGTCCAGCAGACAAGATGTCTGGATGCTTCCTTATTTTAACTAAAAACTACCTACAAGAAATTTATCTAGCTGTGTCTAACCTACACTAATTACCCTGCCTCACTTTCACAGTGGAGCCTAGATTAATGTTTGATTAAATAACAGGGAGAAGGATTATTTATGTCACAAAATAATCAAAGCTTCTTTTTAGTCCTTCAACTCTCCTGGGAGAAGATTTCTTGTAGCCCATTCTACCTGGAAAAATACAAGAAATATAGTTCTAGGGACTGTAATTCATTCTAGCCAAGTTGACACATCAAAATGCTATCACAATGTAGTATTTTATATGAGTGACATATTTTGCAACTTAAAAAATTAAAGTAAATTCAATTATATTCTTCTTGGTAACAAAATAAAGTCACTAGATAAACTTCTACAAAGAAGTCACTAGAAATATCTATAAAGCCTGACTTTTATTGCTAGCATATTTCTTGCTGGAGTAATTTTAAAAACCAGTGGTACAATAATTTTAGAAAAGTAATTTTTTTCTATATTTTGATAAAATCACACCAAAATGACAAAGGCATTTTGAATAAGTGACCCTAAATTACCTTAATCATAAATAAAATATCCAAATGAAATACCCAAATGAAAAAATGTATCTGTAACTAATAATACAATTCTAAGCCACCTCCAGCCAACTGAATGAAACCCATATGGGCCAAGGAAAACCTGAAAAACTAAATTCCAGGTCATGATGGGATCCAAGGTCAGACCCACCTCATTATATCCCCTTTCTTTTGGAGTTTAGGCACAATTGAGTAACATTAACTTTATTTTTACTTTTTTATTTTAAAGATGTGGGTACAATTCATGGTTAGGTATACAAATGTTCATTATGCAGTTGATGAGGCAGTTTCCCTCAACTACCAGTCCCACCCCCCTCCCCTGACAGTTTCCCACCACTGCCAATCCCTTTCTTAGTATTATGATAATTGTTCAAGGTCCACTTATGAGTGAGAACATACGGTACTCTGTTCTTTGTTTCTGTGATAGACCACTGAGTATGATAGACTCTAAATCCATCCAAGTTGCTGCAAAGTCCTTATGTTTGTCCTTCTTTATGGCTGTATAATGTTCCATTGTGTATTAATATTTAATAGAAACGGTAAGACTGACAAAACAGACTCTGTGGCAATAAAACACCAAATTCTAGCCTGACTCTAGAATAGCATCATATGACAGATAGCAGGCACTAAAGGAAATAAAAATATTTCACCCCATATTTATTTGACATATTTTGTAACAGCCCTGAAAAACTACCTGTTGAAGAAATTTGCATTTGTAGAGAATCTCCTTCCCTATGTCTTTCCAGGTCCAGGAAAGATTTAACTAAGAGTCTAAAATTTTAATCTCTGAAAGGAGACATTTATCATCTATTCTCTCTACGCCTACTACTTAGAGGCTTCACCTACATAACAAGAACTTTGGCTTCCACACCCACCCTTATCTTAATTCAAGCATCCCTTTCTACTAACTTCAAAATTCTTTAGACAAACCTTAGATCTTCCAACCAATTGATAATCAGAAAATTTTTTAAGCCATCTGTGACCTGTAAGCTTCCTTCTTCAAGATTCCTCACATTTCTGGGACAGACAAATGTATAGCTTACATCTATTGATGTATGCTTTTGCCTGTAACTTGTTTTCCAGAAACGTATAAAAACATAGTATAATCTGATCACATGGGGCATATGTTCTCAGGACTTCTGGAGACTGTACCCAGAGCCATGGTAACTCAAATCTGGCTCAGAATAAACCTCTTTAAATATTTTGCAGCATATGGCTTTTTATCAACATATCACATCCCA
>CAUYQG010249346.1:0-42297 GCA_963574415.1 Tarsius wallacei
AAAAAATCCAACATGATAATTTACTGACAATCATTTCCATTGTATTTATTACTTAATCTGCCATGTTAATGGTCACAAAGAAGCTCCTAGTTCTGAAATATATCTAAATATCCAACCTTGAGCATACTAGAGACTCCATAAATAAGATAGTTTTCAAATTAAAATGGTAACATTCTAGCAAACATAAAAGTAGGAGAATAATATGCAAACTCCCTATTTGTAAAGGCTTCAGCTCAGAGTTCAAGAAGGACTCAACATCCCAGCCTCCGATGTGCCGTGATACCTTGGATTTTCAGCACAAATCGTGGAGGCAGCGTCCTTAGATCAGTTCCAGTGGGTGTCATTCTCTGCAAACAGGAGGCAGTGGAGGGAACACTGGCAGATATAAACCTCTCTCGCTGTATGTAGAATAACACACACTTGTAATCCAAGAGACAGCGTGGATTCAAGGTGAAAGTGAGTTACTCTCACCCCTGGAAGTGTAAAGACCCTGGCGAGAGATGACAGGTGTTACAAGGGGAAAAAGTGGTCGTCTAATTGAGGTGGTCTTGGCACCTCTAGCCCCCACCCCTTCCAACACCTAAGTTCCTCAAGTGGCCCTACGCACAAGTGTCTTGAATGGTGGAAAGCATTTATGTTGGCCATACATGAAAATGATCCCTGCCTTTCGGGACTCCTTGGTGAGCTCACAGACTCCATTTCTCCCCACAGCACCAAGAAAAGTTCACCCTGAACTTAGCATCTCTCTCGTGAGTGCCAGGGAGAAGCGGTGATGTCTGGGCACGCTAAACCAGGCAACAGCTTCTAAACCTTGGTCTAGGACACGCAGCCCGGTGTTCTGCCAGTGGCTTACTCTGAGTGCCACTGTCACCATGCTTATTGAAGACCCTTAAAAACAGTGAGAGCAGCTGCCCTCAAAAAAGGCACCAGAAATCCAGTCCTCTAAAAGTCCACCCTGTTCATAACCCTGAGTTTCCCCGAGGTATCACCCCGTGGGACCTGCATATTTTGAAGCAACGAGATAATGGTGACAATGGCGGACACAGTAAATGTGTTCAGGAAATTGAGATCAGTTGATGAACACCTGATATTTCAGTCTGTGAGTCAACAGGAGACAGGCAGGCCATAGGCTGCTCAGAAAGGCTAACCTTGTTTTTAAAAAGTGTTTTCATCTTGGAAGGTCACCAGAAAGGGTAGAAGGCAAAATTAAATAGCAACTTCTACCCTAAGGGGAAACCTTTAGTCAAGAGCAAAGTAACTTCTGGACAAGAGTCAAGACTCTGCTCTTTTTTCTCACCAGGAGATATGATTTCAGGGTCTTTTTGCCCAGTGGTGTGAGATGAGGGTAACAGTGGTGAGTTACAAACGTTACCAACAAGCCAGAGAACAAAGTCTGTTCCTAAATGACCTGCCTCTAACTTCAGTCAATAAATCAAATTGGGATTCCTACACGCTTTAGCATCCTGGACACATAACTGGGGGCATTGCTATAGGCTGACGTTATTTGAGGCAAGGCCCCGAGGGACTCTTTTAAACTGACATCCACGCAGATGACACCCTTTCCGACACTGACACAGACTTGAAGTCTGGGGCCGAGGGTGAGAGGGTGACCAGGGTGTCACCTTCACAGGACGATGGTGCGAAACTTGCTGTCCTCACAAAATAGCAAATATTCAGGAGGTGAGCCTCAACACGTAAAGCTAACTATCTTAGAGTAAGAATAAAAGTCGTGTGTGTCTCTACTTTTCCTACTTAGAAACCTAAATAGTTTGGGATCATAAGGTACATTTTTTTTCCTCTGCCATCCCTGAAGGAGCCTGCGGATGAGCCATCTTGAGAAACCTGGTTATGCTTACACCGGTTCCAGAGCACAGGGGATCCTTGCAACAGGCCACGCCACTCATGACAGACAAGGGGACGCGTGCTTCCTCAGACTCCTTAGACACTACAGGGACACGAAGATGACTCTGCTTTTCAGACACTGACACATAACCCCAGAACCGTCCCTCCACTGACTGGCTAGTTCCATAAAGCTGGTAGAGTTATGGCATAAGGTGTGAAATATAACACACGTGTTTGGCATTCAGGGATATTGTCACATGGCACAGGAGGTGATCGGTTTAGACCTCTCGGTCTCATCCTCATACTGTGTGTACTGTAAGCAGGGTTAGGGCTGTTGTGTGTTTCAAAGGTGTGGATCTGTCAGTTCTAACACATCTTCCCATTGCTTCCAAAAACTAACGTTTTGTTATTGAAATGCTGCTATAATTATAACTTTGAAGGTGATCTCTTCCGATGACTGAAAGTGCCTTCTTGTGCAATTAGCATTCCATGTGATTTAGCGTCTAGGTCCTGATTTTCTTCTCAATGCTCATACATATCCTCTCTGTAGGACACTGACTTCAAGGGAAAAGCATTTTCAGCCCATCTCCAGTACAGAGCCGTCACTTGATCACACATGTAATCAAGATAAAGAAAAAAACATCCTCACAAATCTCCAAGATTAAAACTTCAAGCAAAAGCACAACTTGAACCTGCACATTTGCAGCCTATGACAGGAAAGAGACCATGGCAAGTACTGTGGCCACAGCCTATGCCTTGCCACCAGAAAGGACGGCTAGGGTTCATACCCATGTGTGAACCATGTATTAAAGCAAAAGTTTAAATTCTGAACGAGGCATCCATGGCAAAAACTTAGACAGCTCAGAAGCAGGAGAGCTGCAGCCTGTGCTCAGCTAAAATGAAGGTTGGGATTTCTTCATGCAACTGTAAGAGAAGCAGGATTCTGAATCTCTCTTTAGAGTCAAGTTGGTCTTCGAAAGAAAACCAATTTGCTTGGAGAGGGTTTAATCTAGCAGGATGCCAGACAATGGCGAGGGTGCTTAAACCAAGGGTGCCGTCTAAACTAAGGGACGGGGACAGTGGAGAGACGACCTTCTGTTCCAGCAGAGGCTAATTAGGGGATTGGCAATGCCATGATTACCAGTAAGGGGCACCAAGGATCTAGCCCAAGAAACTCCAGCAACACCTGATCACCGTGTGCAAAGATCGCCAGTAAGAGGTCAAAGAAAAAGACATTCTTTTACCAGACTTTTACATTACCTTACAAGTTTTTCTGCCATCAGGATATTTCTCATTCTTTTATTTCAGTTCACTGATATTGATTCCTGATTGTGACTGTCTACTGTTTGTCTCTTCACTTGTTAATCCCAATGCACTATTTTTATTTTTAAATGCACAAATGCTGAGCCATAGTTGTATCGGTGTATGCGTGCATTTAAACTACTAACTCTGGAAACATTGATTGAAATTAGAGGAGGCTGAGATTGCAAATTGTAATATCACGTAAAGAGCTTTACGCAGTCAATCTCTGAGTGTCTGCACAGTGGGGAACTCTATATAACATACAGGATGTCACAAACTGGCAGGCCAGGGTTGGGCCCTCGAAGGGCAGGAACCAGCTTTTTAGAAACTTGAGAAGGAAGGCCCTTCGCCATAGAGAGAGATTTATAGGAATAGTATATTAGAATTGCTAAACAGAAATAATGATTGGCGCATGACCAGATGCTGATGAGATCTGTAAGTGAGAAGCCAATGCCTGTCTCTGCACTCCACACATGAGCGAGATTTCTCATAGAGGGATACCGTAGAACGGCACACAAGAAAATCACATACTGATTTTATTCCTCCTGAAGAAGATGGAACTATTCCAAATCTTGGGGTTCAAAAAATAACTTAAGGGTCTGGTACTTTTGTGTTTCTTTTCCGTTTCAACTATGCATAGACTGTGGAGGGCATAGCTTTCCTAGTAGTGTCTTCAGACATCTGTTTTCATTGGCAGAAGAACATCTCAAAACGGGCTATCATTCAAGCACACCGACATTTTACAGCGTTCCAAGTGGAATTCAAGTGGTAATGCTTTCGACTGCACTTTTATGGTTTTCTCATAGCAATTATTCTTCTGCAATGCCTCTAACATGCTACTCACAGAGGACGAGTCCAAATGATTGATCAGGATCTGCATTCATACAAATCCCAAAGTTACAAAGACAGTGGTATACATCCTCTCAACTACAGGTCAGACAACTATAACCCACAAGCCAGATCTAATCCACCACAAAATCAGTTAAGATCAGGCCTTGGGAGAAGTCGTTTGCGGACCCCTGCACTGCACCTGTGGGAATGTCTGGAACTCTGGACAGATTGCTTACAGTGGAATCAGTGTATGACTTCATTTGGCTTCCTTTACAGACCTCATAGACATTATTGCTTCTGAATAGTATCATCTACTTGGAAAACAAATAAAAATAAAGTTATATTAAAACAAAGATGTATATCTTTGAAATGTTTAGGACCAGCAAAACAATCATACATAAAAGTAGTATATTTCTAAGGAAAAAATAATAAATGAACCATTTAAATTACATTTTAAAGTAACGATTTCAAGGTTCCTCGGAGAAAACTAGGCAGTAAAAGAGAGATCTCAACATCCATATAGCAGATTTCTGGTTTCCACATTTCTGGGACACAGAATTTCACACAGTATTTGAGACTCTACGATTGTTATGGAAGAGACACTGTGGAGAGTTACTTACTATCAAAAAAATAAAAAAGGAAAAGCAAGGTATTTGAAAACAAACCAGCCAAAAAAAGAATGGCCGACAATTTAAACTTTTTTCCATTCATAGGGAGCTACATAGTCTGCTGGTGGCAAACTTGGTGGAAATGGACTGTTTTCCCTTAGTGGGCCGATCCCCATATCTGTGTCAGATAAAATCATAGCGCTTATTATTCGTTACCATGGATACCATGAAGATACTGCCATCCGCTAAACAGTATTAGAGGAAGACAACATAGTTTTCTGGAACTAGTCCTGTTTTGCCTTCATACGTTGCCTTCAGCCATCCTGGTTCCACCGACGGGTACACTGGCAGGGCAAACAAACAAACAACACTCAGTCAGCATTAGCTTCAAACCACGACGTGTTACCCGTTTGTTAACGGGTACATATCCACATGAGCTCACATGCATGCAGTCGGCTCGCAGCATCTGTGGGGGATGGGTTCCGGGACCCCTGTGGACACCGAAACCCGTGGATGCTCAAGTCCCTGACATAAAATGACGTCATATTTGCACATAACCAGGTATACCCTCCTTTATGCTTTAAACCACCTCCAGATTACTTATCATACCTATTACAGTGTGAACGCTACGCAAATAGTTGTTATAATATGTATTTTACAACCTGTATTGTTATTATTTATTTAATCTACTTATTTTGGAATATTTCTGATCCATGGTTGGTTGAATTCATGGATGCATAATCCCTGGATACAGTGGGCCATCTGTACACTGAACTAAGATTGTCAAAACAGAGTATCACACCTTTACAGGTGAAATGTCTCCATTCACATAATAAAACACACATACACACAGAGGTACATACACACAAAACACTCAAAGGAGAGAAAACTGGGGCCCCCAGGGTTTTTAAAAATTATTTGGATGCATGCATGTACGTCTGTATGCATGTGTGTGCATGTATGTACATGCGTACACATGTGTGTATGCATGTTTAGAAACGGGTTTTGCTGTGCTGCTCAAGCTAGCATGTGTAGCTATTCACAGGAGCAATCACAGCACACCGCAGCCTTAAACTCCTGGCCTCGAGTCGTCCTCCCTCAGCCTCAGCCCCTCGAGCAGCTGGGACTACAGGCACCTGCCACCCGGAGGGATGTGATGAGTTCACGCACGCAGGTCATGAGCGGCAGGGCCTGGGATCGGATGCAAGGCCCCTGCTTCTGCTAACCATCCTTACCATCACAGCACCCCTCCCCCTCCCAGGATGCTACACTCAAGCGAAGGGAACGGAGGGACTCACCATTGGAGAAGATCGCGCCCTGCGGAAAGGAGAGCTCGTGGCTGTGCTCTGCCTTGCAGGAGTACATGGCTTTGGCTTGGCTGGAAGGTAAGACAACGCGTCAGAACCACCACACTCGGCTCAAGGACGTCTGTACTCAAAACCGTCCTGAAAGAATGCTGTTTGGCTTCTAGTCGTCATCGGACTATGACACGCAGAGAGAAAAAACACATGCAAGTATACACCAGTGCGTTTTCCACAAACTGAACACGACGGGGTTACCAGATCAAGAAGCCAAACGTTACCAGCACACTGGACGCTCTTGCGTTTCCAGGCAATGCCCCCAGGGGTGACCATCTGTCGCATAACAAACTGCACAGGTTGGTTTCAAAGACTGCTATTATTTAATCATTAGCTGCTAAATAGTCTGTTTTTACAGTTATACAGGAACCAAGGTTCGTGGGTGCCCTAAAGTTTTTTTTTCCACTTTCATTCTCAGACTACCTGAGATGAGGTCCAAAAATTAAAAGGTTTATAGGATATGGTAAGCTGAGTGGGCATGGTATAAAGAAAATGATAGGATAGTTGTTGACACACGGCGGCCAACATTAGCCTCACTGCAAGAGGATGATGGGTAGATGGGGCTTTGCCAACCGGAGAGTATACTCAGCCCCACAGAAGGGAGGCACACACAGCTCCCACATCTGTCACCACAAGTGAGCCTGTGCTCAATGTAGCCAGATGCTCTGGTTTTTAAGAGAAGGCAGACTTTCGGAATCTCATAAGGGATCTGACTTTTAAAATATTTGGACCAACCCTAAAGAGTCACCATCAGAGGCTGCTCATCAGGGCACCAGGCCAGTCCCTCTAGTCTGCAGGTATCCTGTCTCCACCCCTCCCGTCTCTTCCACACCCAGCGTCCACGCCAGGCTCCTTTCTGGCCTGGCTGGCTGAATGGCTTCCTCAAACCTTGAAGCGTCCTCTTGTGTTCCCTTATGCTCCATCACCTACAGAGAAGCCAGAGGATAGTTTCAAGGCATCCATCAGACCATGGTATCTTCCTGACAACAACCCATCAACTGGTTTCCTATTCCAGCCTACAAGTCACACACAATCGGGTGTCAGTCAGTCTCCCCTGCCTCTTTGTGTCCTTGCCTCTGATCCCCCAACTCTAGTCCAGGTGCACTGGCCTTGTTTCCCTCAGACCTGCCCAACTCAGTCCCATCTCAGGTGAGCTGTGCCCCGCTCCCCGAGAAGTCTTCCTCTTGATTCTCACCATCATCTTGGATGTCGAGAGCTTTGCTGAAGGTCAGGCCTTCCCTGGTCACACTCTCTAAAACAGCTGCCCAGACAACCAGCCTATCCTCCTGCTTCAGGTCTGTGGTATAATAACTGGCTTTGTTCCTTTGTTATGGCTGATATTTTTGTTATCTTCTCCCCTCTCTAGAATGGAATCTCCATGAGTGATGTCTGATGCTCAGCGGTAACTCAGAAAGTTATTTGGTAAATTGAATGAGTGAAAAAAAAGGAAAGATGGTAAGTCCTTGGAAAGATCCCAGGGGCCTTGTCTGTCCTCCCTGGGGTCCCAGGAGCACACCTGCAGAGAAGCATTGGCCGTGCATGCTCTCTGTGGCTCTCCCAAAGCAACACCGTCACATTATGATTTCACCTCCCTTTGGGCCTAGACCTTGGGTCTGATATCTGCACTTCCAGAATGAGGCTCAGTCATTTAAACTGTAGACTGAAGAGCAGATGGAGGAAAAATCTGGGTCTGCCTCAAGTCTGCTTCACTGAAGGGGAAGCTCAGGCTGTCCTAGAAAGGGCAACATTCAGGTCAGTGGCCCCCTTCTTGATGGGGTGAAGCAGGTTTGGGAATGACCGTCAGCCCCACAGGGCAACTTCCCAGGGAAACATGGCCTAAGGAAAGACTGAGGGAGCAGAGGCAGCCAGGGGAGAACAGGACTTTATGTTAAGAGCTGTGTATGTGTATGTGTGCACGCGCATGCATGGGCCCGTGCCCGTGGGTGTGATGGTCGCATAAGGTGGGAAGTGAGGGTGTGACCAAGGTCGGAGGACTTCTAAGAATCCAACTGTGGCAAGATAAGTTTTTTCTACAAATCTGAGCAAGCACTTTGATCTGACCAGGATAAATTTGATGACTGCAGAGTCAGTGTCCTAAAAAAAAACAAAATCACATTTTCTGACAGCAACCATTTCCTCCAGTAAGCATTAAGTCATATTTCTTTGAATCACAAGATATCTCTAAGGAGACAATTTCTAAAGTTGTAGAAAAGATCACATTCTTTACCATGATGCAATTTTTAAAACTATGCTTTAAATATGTACCTAAACATTTTTATTAATATTTAGACATGAAGGTTCTCCTTATTTTCATTTATAGGATTTTATGGGACAGGACCAGGAAGGAGAGAAGCATAGAATAGTTGCATCACTAAATAGATAAAACATATGTATGTATATTGCTGAATGTGTCAAAACCACTCAGCACAGATTACTACCTGTCATGACTTTCAATTATATGTGCACGTGACTAGACAGAATTTTCTTCTGCGGAGATCTGTAACTACAGGTGTTAACTCCGCAGAAAGCTTTGATGATTTAATGTAGACGTCTGTGACAGTGAAGCTTCTTCTGGGTGCTAATGCTTCCTCTTTTACTGTCTTGGTGTACTGAAGAGATGTGAAAATAACACTGTCACTTATTGTGTCTCTCTTCAGAAGATTCTAATCTCTCTTTGAAAAGGATTTTGAAAATCCTGCTTCTCACTGCATGGGAGAGTGAGGTAATGACACCCACAGTCCTGAAAGCCATTTCTTCCCTTATCATCAGGAAAATGATCTGCTCACAAGCTTCACCCTTGATTCTAAATGTTGAATGCTGATGAGTCAAAGTACAAAGGTTTGGTGAGGTCAGTGTGCAGAATTTGCCAGTGCTTATCTTAAACATGAGGTAAATCAAAATTTTACCAAAATTGATGCACTGTTTTCTGGAAGATCTGGCTTAACAGTGACACTGACACACATACACACAAACACACACAATTTTGACTACTATCGACAGTTTCACTTCTGAAGGGAATAGGACAGAAGATATAGTGGTCACCGGCAGAGGACTTAATAAGTCAGAGTACACCAATCCATGAAGTGTTAGGTAGCAATACAAACAGCGCTATTGACGAACACACGCCCTACAGCAAGGTTAGTTTGTAAGGCAAACACTTTACAAATGTGCCCTTGTCAAGAGCCCTGAATTGTCCATGACAATTTACCAATAAGCCCTGCTTTTTGGCCAATGGTTGGCGACTTCTTAAAATTAATTACACGTTCCTCTCATAGGCCCTTTTCAATGAACATTGGCTGTTTCCAACTTGGATATCTAAGGATATTGAATGCCTCGGTGCTCAAGAACTCCCACCCGAGCCTGCAGAACTAAAGCTTGCTGATGTCAAGGGCACGCATGTTGCAACTCCATTGAAAAGGAAGCGGAAAAATTAGTAACGAAGCATTTTTCGGCTAAAAATGTGTATTTTATCCACTCACAAGACAGTTTTATTGAGCATGTATTTATAGTGTTGGGCACTATGGTAAGAACAATATAGGGAGAAACAGTTCCATATAAACTTCTCTGTGTGTTTAACACAGAGGTGTGGTTCCCAAAGTGTGGGCAGGGGAACCTGGAGAGGTAGCCGGAGGGGCAGGCAGGACCCCAAGACACCACCGTCCTGACAGCTGATGGAATGTATGTGACAATCCATCCATTTTGTGTTATGTCAGGTATTAAGGGTATCTGAAAAAATATAAAGCGATTCAACTTTCTCTGTCTTGGAAAATAACATTACTTTCCATAAAAATTATGTTATTTTTGTTAATACGTAATATAATATGCTTATTCTCATTTATAAAAAAATTAATATAGATTTTAAAAATTTAACAGTTTAATGTCTAATACAGTAAATATCAATAGATATAACTCATAAAAACAAAAACTCTTTTGGCATCCTTAATGATTTTTTTTTAAAGTTTATGAGGGTGTTCGGAGATAAAAAATTTAGAGAACACTGTCACAGATGAGATGAGAAGCCATGCATCAAAATGTAATCACAGTTACCTTCAAGTGATGAAACTGGAAGTGGTTTTTGTTATTTTCTTAGTTTATTAGTATTCAAGACATTTTTTTAATTTTAAAAAATTATGGCTTCTTTTTTCCTTCTTGCATGGGTTAGGGTGTTTTCTGTGTCTTATGTGTATCTTATATACGTCCCTGAGCTCTAAGCCAGCGACTTTCAGTCCTTCTAAAAACAAGTAGATTTTTTTGTTGTTTTTGAGCTTTGTTTTTGTCCTTTGTTATCACAAGCAAAACACTGGTCTTTTAAATTTGGGTAATAGAAATATTTGGTTGTTTATAATGAGCTGGTCGTTCAAGTCTCAACTCTGAATTCTTAACTCAACCCCCATCTGTGTGTGTAAACTGCCTAATTATACTACTTTCCAGTGGATCATCCCTCTGAGTAGAACTGACTGAGACCAAGATTAAGGCTCTGAGGGCACTGTTTTCCCTCACAACGGTGAAGTATCATGGTGAGAGGGAGCTTCTTGAGGGTATTTTACAGGTTGCTGCAAATGACCAATGTCTTCTCAGCGCAAGAGGGGGCCTAGCAACATCTGGTTCTTGAGGGTATTTTAAAGGTGACTGCAGATGACCAATGTCTTCTCAGGGCTGGGCCAGGCACAAGGCCATTCTACTCTGCTGCAGCGGTTCTCACACTCTCATGTGCATAAGAATCCCTTGGGAAGGCTCCCCAGGCCTTAGTCCCAGACACCCTAGCTTAAATGGTCTGTGGCAAACACCTGGCGTCTTCTTCCGGACAAATTGTGAAGCACGACCCCTCCCGTTCGACTGAACGTGTTTCCTTTCAGATCTCCAGTGACGCCTTGGGGTTAACACCAGCGTCTTCTGCTTATCTCCTTGACTCTTTTGCAGATGCTCTGGCTATTCTCCTCATGAAGGCCTTCTGAATGTCCCCAGCTCCATCCTGAATGGCTGACTGTCCTCTCCTGGGCCCTCATGACCTCCCAGAAGAGCCATCTGAATGAGGGATTCAGGCGCATCAGCGGTGAGCCCACCTAAAACCTGCAGTGACTCAGGAGCGGCCACTTTTCTGTTGTTCAAAGCCATCTGCTAAAATCTCCCAACCGGTCTCTTTCCCAAATATGGCTTATCTTCCCACTGCCTCTCTAAGGCCTCTCTCTCTCTCAATGTCCCATTCAAGGGCAACCTTGAGTTCCCTAGAAGGAAAATGAGAAGTCGCAGGAGGTTAGTCTGCAAAACGACCTCAACCTTGACCAGTTGGTCAGTTTCACTTAATTGTACAAAAGAGTATTGGGTGACTGTTAAAAGTTAGTGTTAAATACCATCAATGCAGCGATCGGAAAGTTGAATGTCTTAGGCAGGCAGCTTCAGCAGTAATTGTAACAATAAAACTAGTTATTAACATAGGGACCATCTACAGGGCACCTGCCATGTTCCAACACATTGCTGTCTACATTCCCAACAATATGGCACGCTCAGAACGATGGCTTTCATTGTGTAGATAAAGAGAACAGACTTCCAAAATTAGTCACTTCAAGTTGCACAGACCAAGAAGTGATGAACCAAAAATTGGAATGAGAGTCTGTCTGACCCTGAAGTCTATTCCTGTTCCCTGATGCTGTCTCCGTGAAGAGTCGTGACACAGATCACAGTTCTACGGACCAGTCGACAAGAAAGACGATCGTCCTGAATTTATAGATGAGTGGGCTCCAGATTTATGCTGAGGCCCATGAGAGGTTGATTTAGAGGGTGATATATAGAGTATTAAAGATGCATGGGCTGACGGCTGAACATCTGAGTTTTTCTTTATTATACGACAGCTCTCTGATTTAATTAACAGCTTGTTTTCCTGACGCTCTGTGGGATGACCTCTGATCACAGCACTTGAGATTTCACTTAACAAGCAGACCCTTCTTTTGGGCTTTCTAATAAAAGGGCTCCATCTAGTGGAGCGATGCAACCATCCAGCTTGACAGACAGAAGGAGCAAGGCAAAATCCCTCCCACCAAGGCCCCAAAACGATGACTATCTCTGAGAATTGATGCTTGCTCTGACACGCATGGGGTTTAGTTTCTACCGTGTCTTGAGAAAAAAGGAAGAAGATAAAGATGCAGACCGAGGAAGACTCAAGTGCTCTTGATCACCTACAGAGACGCTAGGCACTGACCATCATTCCAGGAAGAGACCCAAGTGGCTCTACTCTGTACCGTTAAAAAAATGAATCCATGAGGGCCCTCAGTAGGTTTTGAATAGCCAACAGGAGTTTGAAGGTCACTGTTATCCCTAGTCACTACCACACGCCCAGTATTGCGCAGGCACTTAATAAACGCTTGCTGGAAAAGTCCACATACTTTTATGAGGTGGATAAAAACCCTTTGGTTGAATGAACGCTATCCAGCAATACCTCAATTCTGTGTGATAACTTTACTTCACAGCCTCCATTAACCAGTCACAGGAAGCTCAAAAAAGCCTCAGTACACACAAAGGAAAAAAATCAAAGTTTGTTCTTCAAGTTCTCTCATATATATGCTCTTTCAACAACGAGCATTTATTGAGTGCCTCCTCCTTATATTAGCTGCTGATGGCTTAAAAAATATATATATATATGTATATATATATACATACATATACATGCATATATTGAAAAGCCTCACCTTTAAGAAATTCCATTATGCAACTAAAAAACCAAAATCCATTGTAGATCAGAAGAATACATTTGGAAGTCAAGAAGGGGAAAGCAGAAACTTTCATGGAAGCAAGCGTTTAACAACAGCAAGATGTAACAACTCATATCCTTTTAACAATGGAGCAAAATGTAAAATACAGACATCCTGAATGAAGCGCTATACTCAAAAAACAGAGGTGCTGGGGGCAATTAACTCTATGACGTCTCAGTGGTCCTTAAGAATAGCCATCTTTTTCAATTATTTCTATAAAAATTCTTCTAAAAAAAGTCACGTAACTATTAAAAGCCAAAAACATGCTTGTGAAAATTGTCTCCAAAATGACTGTCATCGAAAGTGTACCCAG
The DNA here is from genome assembly GCA_963574415.1 of Tarsius wallacei. Classification (NCBI taxonomy): domain Eukaryota; kingdom Metazoa; phylum Chordata; class Mammalia; order Primates; family Tarsiidae; genus Tarsius; species Tarsius wallacei. The sequence goes on from CAUYQG010249346.1 coordinate 13,001, forward strand.
GGCTATGGCAACCTCTCTTTTAAGAAGTCTGTTTGTTTAGAAGTCTTCTTCTGTGAAGGTTTTAGCAAATGAGAAATCATTGAGATGCTAAATCACTGTCTGAGATGCTAAAGGCATGTCTTCCTGTGGATGTGAATTTAACCCTCCACACAACTGAGAGGCAGAGCGGTCACAAATAATCTGTCACATTGACATAAAGCAATAACGTCACCACCATTTTATTTTTTAAGGCATTTAAGAATTTTGAGAACTCACCGCCCAGAAGAAACTGACTTTGTTGAACCAACATTTTCGAACAGTTGGGCTTTTGCTGCCACTCTGAAAAGTAATTTAAAAATGCAAATTACATAAAGTCAGTCAAATTCATGGAAGCTTATTAGTTAAACAAAACAAAACATGTCAACTAAGAACCGTGACCAAAATCGGACCTGGATCTTAATTGTCTTAAGATTTAACGTCCACGAGACTTTTAACTCTAGTCTCCAGCTTACGGAGTAGCAGATCAATCAGCCCACAGCCACCTCCTCTGGGCACCTGCCGTCCTCAGCCCTTTTACCTCAAAGCCTTTGGGAGCAGTGGAAGGGACATTTTCTCTCCACTCTGCTCCCAGCAGCATGTCATTGGCTCCTCTGGAGCCACAGGGAAGAATCAGTCACATGAACAAGACAAAAGAAGAACCAATCGTGCTTTCTGGTAGCTACAAAATCACTAGTTTGACAGTTACTCCATCTATTCTTTCTATTCGCGCATATTTTCTGAAAGTGAAAAGGGCACACTGAGAAGATGGCCCATAAATGAATGTGTGGGTTTAAATTTTGTTTTAAAAAATGGAAATGGCGGCGAGGACATATGTTAGTTGAAGAGGTGAGACTATTGGGTACAGACAGAAGAACTGAAATTAAGGCATCCTAGGTAATTAGAAAAGTTTTTATATTTGCTAGAAGAAAATATCAAATTCCTTGGATGGTCTTCTCAACCAGACTTTAAAAAAAATCGATCTTATTTCTTTATTGACAAACTCCCAGAGCCAAGCCATTTAATCATCTCAAAGATATGTCCTACTTAATATAGAGAGTGTATTTACTCATTTTAATTTCTGTACTGGCTACCAGTATAATCACAAAATAGAAGCTTTTCTCTTTCTTCTGCAAATAATAGAGTTTATATTCTCTCATCTCCTCTGAAGTACTGGCTTAAAGTTTAATTTCCCTCAATGACTAAAATGATACACAGTGACGGGCAGACAAACTTATAAATACCCGTCTATACCACTGTAACTGGGTTTCCAACCAAGAAGGAGAATGTGCATTGAACACACTCGGCAAACCAAAAGGCTCTTGTCAAAGAAAGGCTGAACTAATTTACAACACGGTTCCTATGGAAACAGCCTTAGTGAAATGCCTTAGGAGACTTTTAACAAACAGCCGGAGTGTCAAGAGTACCGCCACATTAACATGGGAATAGGAGGAGAGAAGAACACAGAACGGAAGTGAGAGGATGCTGGGGTTGGAAGCCCAGCTCTGCCACGTTCCAGCTGAGTACACGTGGACACGTGTCTTAAGCTTTCTAAGCATCGGTTCCCAACATCTCACTTATTTTATTATTATTATTTCAAATTTTGCCAGGTCCTGATGGTTCTCATCATCTCTAAAACAGGGTCTACACTACCTATTTTAAAAGGACACTGTGGACCTTAAAAGAGAGAACTTATGCAAAGATACCCAGTAAATAGCTCAGAGAGCATTAGGGATTGCTCGGCAACCATGAGGAAGACAAGATGGACAGGAGAGAAACTTCTCATCTCTGTTCTGTTGTTTATGCAGGTTTCCTCTGGCTCCTCTTACCCCCCTTCTGCTCATGTCTACACACCCCTCTCCTCTCAGCCTTTACACTTCTGGCCATCTGTTCTGACTGGAAGTTCTTCCTTTTGCCGTTGATGTTCCTCATTCTCCACAAGCTCGCTTAAGTCCCTGAGGACTCAGGTGGAGAGATACAGAATGGGGAAGAGAGAAACAATCCTCCAGAGCTGGCAGGCGGTGGCATCAAAACAGAGGGAAGCTGGGATCTGGGATGGTCTCTTCAGCTCGGTAGTGAATGTTTAGCTTTTACGGGAAGGCTTCTAGTTCCAAAGCCTGGAACGACCGTATGAGACTAACATCCTCATTTTCTTCAATGAAGTCATAGCTCTGTCTCTAAAAGTGCCACCCTGAGATGCTTTATATCCTAAAGCTCCTCTAACTTTTAGAAGAAGACAGAGCCCCAGAAGTTGACTGTGCCCGCTTTCCAGATGAGGCATTCAACCATGGGAGTCCCCAGGGTTCTTTTGAACGTACTTGACCCCTCTGTATCCCCGCAGCTACAAACCCTCACTTACACGGAGCCGGGCCGCTGATAGCCGTTGCTTGAGGCAGTGTCCAGTCTCGACCTCCTGCTCATCTTTGGAGGCAGGTCTGGGTTTGGGGAGGCTTTAGGTGTCTCTTTGGAACCTATGGAAGTTAAGCTCTGAATGGATCCACTGTAGCTCTTGTTTCCTTAAGAAAAAGCCCAAGAAAACAGGCAAGGTGCCATCAGACAAAATAATAGCAATAACACAGTACATGCATAACAAAAGGAAGCATTTTCCTCTGAGCCCAAATGGGAAGGCACAGGATGTTCTCTGAGCACGGCAACCCGTCACTCAGGGAGATCAAAATCTACAGTAATTACAAAGACATCACCTCCCAGACATGGAAAGACTCGGGAAAAAGTCACAGTGCACGGGTTTTCAAATCCAAGCTCAGGCACAAAGTCGATAAGCATCGTTAGCTTTTCACCATTCACTTCAGGCCTGCTTAATCGCGCTGAATCATCCAGCCGGTGACAGCGAGACAATGGCATCTTGCACCAGTCCCACCCTGGCTTACCTTCGGCTGCAGAGATGGCTCTGAGAGAGGAGGCGGAGGCCCTTTTCAGTCCTGGAGGCCCGTACGGCCCCTTCTTGACCAGGTCTATGGGTGGGGACGCGTCTCCCGGGCTGGTGACCGAGGCGACACTCTGGCAATCTGATTCTGCATCGGTTTTGGTGGCGTCTTCTCTAGAACTTGACTCGGGACTCGTCGTCCAGAGAGCAAGGCTCTTCTGTCCATTGGAAGACGATGGGGTGGCGATCCAGGGGATCCCTCCAGATTTCTCCCGGGGCGGGCAGGAGGCCGACTTTGTCGTGCTGTTTTGTTCAGAGGAGTGAGAAGAGAGGGACTCGATGCTCCCCATGGGTGTGCTGTCGGGACTGCTGCTGTAGGAGTCACCTGGGGAGGAGGAGGGAGAAAATCACAGTCGTTACCTGGTGACAGCAACATCCCCCAAACCCTTCTGTCCTCCGGTTCGCCTGTGCTTGGCGGCCATCTGCCCCCAGTTGAGCGGGAGGCCTTTAACTAGCAAGGAGACCGTCCTCAGGACTGGAGTGAAGATTCAATTACGCAACTGAATGGTGGTGAATGCATTTTTCAATACTATCCAGGAAGATTTTATATGTCCCTGGGAACTAAATGCCCCTACGCGATAACTTTACTGACCAAGGCATTGGTGGGCTGACTCGACTTCAGACAAAATTTATTTCTGAAACAGGACTCAGAAGTAACAGAAAGGATTCCTTCATGGTATCGTAGAAACCAGTGGAAGGAGGTATATGAAAGACGTATTTCTGACTTCTTTTGCTTTCTGATTATAGGTGAGCTGAGTGACAAAGTACTAGTCCTCTTTCATTCAAAGGCAGCATTAAAAGTCGGCAGTAAGTTACAAACCCCTCACAATTTTCGAAGAAAGGATTTTCCCCCTTTTCCTGCTAAGAAAACAGCAGTGTAAGAATATTTTGCAGGGTTTATTTTTAATGTACCTAAAAGAAATGTATAAGAAAAATCAGAGAAGCCATCATGCAGCGCTCAAATGTCACCAGATTAAAATCGACAGTCTATTTTATTAGATATTGCCTGTAGGAAAAAGCTGAGTCCTGGGGGTATGAACTAAAGCGAGAATGGCCACAGTTCAGGGCAAGCCATGGGGCCCAGTGGCCACCTGCATCGCCCTGGGGCTTGGCCCAGAACCGTAAGTTCATGATAATGCGGGGTATTGGTTTTCTTCTCCTTTCTTTTCTCTTTCAGACACTCTGATACCCAAGAGATGCTGCTTTAAGAACACAATGTGAAAGGAGGGAAGAAAATGACTGCTCAGTCAGACTTTCTCTTGCTTTCTTTACCACTGACAACAGGACAAAATCTGCTACAAAGTGGCACCCGATGTACTTAATCGCAGCTGCCAAGGAAAGGGCACCGAGCAAACGACTCCTTTCCTTTGTATCAATAATGAATTTGCTGGCCCAAGGAACCTCACAACTCCTGACAGAGGAGACATAAATGGTATAAGAGGGGTGTCAGGCAGAGAGCGTCGGTGAGAACATCACCTGTTTCTACCTCATTCCCAAGAAAGTGAGGGAAGGCTGAACGCGAGGAGGCAGGAAAAGCACCTCCCTCTGGCCGGGCACACTTACTGTCGGGCTCTGCCAGGCATGGAGTGTACCTCCCTCTGGGCTTCCGGGAGCCTGTGGACAGACAGATGGCTCGAGTCCTCCGGGACCCAGACCGAGACTGAGGCTGGGGAAGAGGAATGCTTGGGTCTGGGGCAGTGTGAAAGATCTGCGTTGAGAAAAGACGGACCGAGGTCAATCGAAAGGTGAAATGGCCATTTTCATCACAAGATAAGCTCTGAGAGTGATTATGCAATCTTAGAACCATATGCTACTTAATCCGTTGCAGCGCAAGAGATGTTTAATACAAAAAATGCATATCCTAGAACAACGATGACTTTTCCATGTACGCTGGGTAAGGTTTCTTTCCTGGGTTTTCATTTTCATTCCCTCCTCTGTTGCTCGAAAATAAAATCCAGAAGATTCTCCAATAATTTTAGGAACTCTTCCAAGGATGAACGAATGGTCCATGTCGTGAAACACTGATTCTTTCTACTGAAATCGTCTCCGTCCACCTTCATGCTCTGAAGAACGTGACCTGAGGGGCAGAGGCTCATTCTGTGTCATTCCTGTAGCTGCAAGGCTCCTCGCATCTCAGAAGAAGGTGCTGCCACGCTGCTGGCTCCGAGCCGTCGAGGGATGTGACAGGCTGCAGGCAGCAGCATGAGCACAGCTAGAGGATGCAGCCAGGTGATTTGGGTTATGAGAGAGGTTGTGCCCTTAGATGGGCACTGAGGACACGCTTCTGTGGCACCAGGAAGGGACCCGGGGAGGAGAGGGGCACCGTCATTCTTTCACGAGGACCAGATCATTACAGTGGCTCCAGGTGCTTCATCATCCAACTCATTGGGTTTTCACGATTTTCCATTTCCATACTTATTCCAAGATCTCACATTTTCAGGGAAACCAATCCTCAGGGATTGAAAGAGAGAACTTCAAGACTCTGCTTCCTAATTTTTCCCTTTTGTTGAGTTAGACTATTACCTCTACTGCATAATTAGGAATTTGATTCCGGAGGGATGAAAAGAGAAGGTGAAAACAGACCTAACCACAAAGGGATTTTGAAGTGTTCTCTGCAGATGGGTCATAAATTGACCACACATTGCCAAAGAAGAAAACCCTGAGAAGTAAATAACACAGAACACCAGCTACCTGAAGGATTTTGAGAAGCTCTTAAAAACGGATCATCAAAAAAAGAAAACCCAAGTCCCCAGGAAGAAGCAATTTATACAAAACTTATGAGATCGGCGCTTTACAGGAATAAAGGAACCTGTGATCACAATGTAAAGCTGCAAAACACAGCTGCAAAACTCCTTTTTAAAAGCGAGATACAAAACTCGGCGCTTCCACATGAAAATTCAGCCTACCTTTTCATAATGCTCTATGAGAATTTCTACCACGATATTCTGAAATTTAATATTCATCATGGCGGCCACAGTTTCCTCCTGTGCTCTCATGAGAGTTGGGCCAAAGATGACACCAAGATTTGAGACAGTCATGAGATTCTGTTGGCTGTGTAGTGACACTCTGCAGATAAAGAGTGACAAAGTATCTTAAGTTAAATGTTTCGAAATTTTGAAATGCTATCCTCTATCCAACTTGAGGCACAAAAACTTAAAAGATGCCATTATAGGCATCTAAGTGTTTCCTGGTCTTAACCACTAATTGGCATTCTGAGTACAACCTACAAAGATGCAAAAAGTTAACATTAGCCCAAGTAAAACATAATTACAAACAAAACATAATCTATCGATCAAAAAACACTTGACTTCTTAAATCAAGTACAACTACCCTAGAAAGATTGACTATTAGCTGCTGTTTGGTATTTTCAATGATATCCTACTTTTTAATTATAACAGTTACTTAAGAGCAGACTGGTTGGAATTATATTCAGACTCGCCACAGACCTAATACCTGAGAAACAATCACAACAGATGAAAATGATTACATAAAAATACAACCAAGAAACACTTTAGATTCAAACATTCAAATAGGTTGAAAGGAAATGGATCATGCAAACGGCAGCCAAATGAAAGCCAGAGTGGCTATGCTGTGCTAATATCACAAAACCTGAATTTTAAAATAAGAAATGTTATTGGTGACAAAGATTAAACATAACAAAAGGGCCACTCCAATAGGAATACATAACAATTCATAAATACATATGCACCTAATAACTGAGTGCCCATATACATGACGTAAAGTTATGTGCTTCTGGGAGGGCTTTCCAAACAGAGAACCAAGACTTTTGTTTAGTTTCACAATGGCATTGAGTTAAGGATTATTGGTCATCTGAATATTATGGAATTAAAAAACAATCTTAACTAGAGTGGTAATTTAATACTACTAGCAAAAATTCATGTTTAACATTAAGATTTTCATTTAGGGAAGCCCCCTCGGGTCCCCTCCCACTGTGGGAGCTTTTCTGTCCTCTCAATAGATCCTGCTTTCTCAAAAAAAAAAAAAAAAAATTCATTTAGGAGAAACCTGCTATTATTTTTTGCTTTGCATTCAAAGGAATTCCATAATAATTTTCTTAAATGTTATATTTCCTAATGAAGATAAGTTTGCCCAAAATATAATGCTAAAAAATTTATGTAATAACACTTTTAAATATTTAAAGATAATTGAGAATCAAAGAAGGTGCCACAGGCAGCCTCTGTTTTCAAGACAAACAAAAGGACACTCAGAAAGGAAGCAACAATTTATACTATTGCACAGAGCTAATTAATGAATATTTGGAATCAGTCTTTCAGTCCTTGGAATCCCAGTCTAAGTCATTGGTCTTAAATTTTCATTTTTTCAGCTATAAAATTTGTCAGGGATCAAGACTGTTATTCGTTGTTTGTAGTTTTCATAAGTCAGTGCTGACCTGGGCACACATTCCACAGCAGCTGTGTCATGTGTGATAGTAACAGTCAGTGGGACTTGCCCTCTGAAGGTCCAAGAAAGAAGCCAGCAATGGCAGTGAAGGGTGAGCAAAGTATTGTAAGCATTATCTCATGGCCAGACACTCTCCCATGCTATTTCCTGTGCCAAAGCCACACACACAGTCACGTTAAGAGCTTGTGTTAAACTAACATTCTGGATAATTAAGCAAAAACATTTTATGTAATACCTGGGTGGCTCTTATCAGCACATTTTAAAAGGCTTTGCTAAAAAAAAATTAATTTGGAGACCGGCCAGAGGATGCCTAATAAATGGTATAATTGAATCTCAGGAAGAGCTCACACAATTCAAAACGAATCCTGGCCAAAGATAGCCAGTTCTTTGTTTGTTAGCTATAAGAAATGCTGATGAGTCAACAGTTAATATCAACTTTAAATGACATTGCTCCTAGTGGGTTTCCTTCTTATGTGGTTGTGCTGATGGTGTGTGTGTGTGTGTGTGTGTGTGTGTGTGTGTGTGTGTGTGTAAGAGTCATAGTATCGCAAAGCCTACAAATTAAGATGAGACCCTAGCCAGGCTCGGTGGCTCAGCCTGTAATCCCGTGCCTTTGGGAGACTGAGGTGAGTGGATTGCCTGAGCCCGCGGGTTCGAGACCCGCCTGGGCATCTCTACAATAAATCAAAAATTAGCCGGGTGTGGTAGCGCGCGCCTGTAGTTTCAGCTACCTGGAAGGCTGAGGCGGAAGGATCGCCGGAGCCCAGCAGGTCGAGGCTGTGGTGGCCGGGAGCGGCCACTGCCCTCCAGTCTGGGTGACAGAGTGAGACTCCAACTCAAAAAAAAAAAAAAAAAAAGATGAGACCCATTACTATGTTTATGCAGTACTACAGGATGAGTATCCCTTATCTAAAATTCTTGGGACCGTAAGTGTTTTGGATTTCAGATTTTAGAATATTTGCCATAAATTTGCCAGTTGAGCATTCCACACTCAAAAATCCAAAATCTAAAATGCTCTGATGAGCATTTCTTTGAGAATCATGTCAGTATTCAAAGAGTTTTGGATTCTGGAGCATTTTGGGTTTCGAATTTTTAGATTTGGGATGCGATGCCCAACTTGTATTTCCAAGGCGCATGGCTCAAGCGAACATACATTAGCTTACGACTTGCAGCAGCAAATAATGAAGGATGAACAATTTTATTGTGCATCATGGTACTCATTAAAATGGAAAATGTCCCCAGGAGATAGTAAATAATGATGTCGGCCATTCTTAAGCTTAAAAGTGAATTCAGACATTTGTTTCCTGAAGCATGGCAAACTCACTTCTGGATCACACATGTGCGTTTGTCTCTCTGTGTGTGTCTTCCAATCTGATATAGAGAGATATGCTATCTAGGATTACTTTTACCTGTCAACTTTGCTAGGTCACGGTACTCAGATATTTGGTCAAGGATTATTCTAGATGTTTCTGTGAAGGTATTTTTAAGAGGACATTAACATTTAGATGAGTAGATTTTAAGTGGAGCAGATTTTCCTCCTTAATGTGAACTGGCCTCATCCAATCAATTGAAGGGCTTAAGAGGAAAAAAAAATTGCATTTCTCGAAGAAGAAAGAATTCTCCCTCTGAATTTGAGCCACGGCATCAACTCTTCCCTGCGTCTCTAGCCTGCTTGCTGCCCTGCAGATTTCAGACTTACCAGCCCTATGACCATGTGAACCAATTCCTTAAAATCAATCAGTGTCAATCAATCAAGAAACCAAATCGATCCTTCTCTAAAAATACGTGTGCACGTGTACACGCACACACATTCACACCCCCTATTGCTTGTATTTCAGCAACTCTAACATTACAATATCTAACTACTTACCTACCTGCCTACTCATCCCTCGAGAGACAAGGAGACATTTTAAAGTACCTGGATAAACTAGAAACAAAGTCAGAGAATTCTCTGGAGACCAAGAGAAATCATAAATCCATGAGAGGAATCTAACAGTGGAGTATTAGTGTGACCTAGGGGAAACTTGTTGACATCAGTAGTAAAGAGCACTAGTCTTCAAACTCACTGCTTGCAACATCTAAAAGAACTGGATAGATTCTGTTATATGCTAAAACTATAAAAACTATATGCTCTTTCACACATTTTTAAGTTGATACATCTAAGTGTTTCATCATTAATTTAACAGTTGCAAAGGATATAATTAGTTGAAAACTGGAAACACATACTGATATACACATATACTTAGATATACTTAAAAAAAAAATGAGTCAGAGTCTCACTCTATCACCCAAGCTGGAGTACAGTGGCATGATCACAGCCACCTCAACCTCGACCTACTGGGCTCAGGCAATCCTTCTGTCACAGTCTTCCAAGTAGCTGGAACTACAGGCTCGTACCACCCGGCCCAGCTGACTTTTTGTCTTATTATAGAGATGAGGTCTCGCCAAGTTCCTCAGGCCGGTCTCGAAGCCCTGAACTCAGGCAATCCTCTTCGCCTCCACCTCCCAAAGTGCTGGGATTACAGGTGTGAGCCACCATGCCTGGCTAGACATACTTTAAAAATAAACTGCCATGGTATTTCTCAAGCACATTCAATGGACTCTGACTATCACTGCAATGTCATAGCTCCATCACATACTTTAGAAAGACATGAGTAAACTTAACCAGTGAACCAGTAGTTAAATGAACAATAGAAGTTTGAGAATTACTTGACCAGGTGCTTTATCAAGATGTCCAGCATCTCTCTGTTTTTCTCTGGCAATTTGTGCACCAATGCGTGGACAGCCTCCACCCTGTAGTTTTGGTCGTCGGATTCTGTTACAGAAAACAAGGTTGCAAATACTCAAGTTTTGATTGCATTCAACAACGTATGTAAACATTAGTGCTCTCAACCTTATGACCATGCCTACTCCTCTTGCCTTATAAGCTCTGTTTCATGTAATACTGTCATTATCATTCTTCAAGGCTTGGAGAAGTTGAGTAATTTGCCCACGGCCATGAAGTCAGAAAGTAGAGAAACCCAGGTCTATCAATTCCACATGTGTGCTTTTAGCCGCTGACCTATATATTTCCATATAACCGTACCCCTGTTTGGGTTTAGCTACCCAAGGGTAAAAAGTCAAACCTTTAGAAACATGAATGATGGCAGCAATTGATACAGGCTGCCCCTTGTGCCTGGCATTATCACACTATCCCATGGAAACGTTTTAGAGATTCAGCCCAATGCGGCCAGAGGAAGCCCTGCATTCCTCTCCTTATTGTACAAATAAAAACAACACAGAATGACTTTTCTGAGGTGCTAGAGTTATTAAACATAAATCCAATATATTTTAAGCCCATCCTGACAAAGGTAAATCTGAAATATAAGAAACTATAAAAGCCAAGCCTAGTCTGCCAGGCTAAAGCTAAGATGTTGACATTTCGGCTTAGAGAAATGCCTAACATGTTAGAATGGCAAATCTACTAAACATTCTCTTACTGTAGTAAACAAATTCTGGGATGACTGCTCAACCTGCCAAACCTTTTCTCCAGGAAGTGCCCTGACCCACAGACTTTATTTATGGGACCACCATCTCATGTGGGCACAGCTATCTGGACATGGGGTGAGGAGAGAGCCTGACTCAGGCTAGACATGAGGTCTCTCCTAAGAGGTGAAATAGAGACTCTCAAACTCTGATCTTTCTGCTGGACATGTGAAAAGGCAGATCATGGAAAATCAGGGCTGAAGTCACCACACGCACCCCGAGAAAATCTGGGAGGGGAGATGAAAATGACACAGAAGCCCCCAGAAGGAATGGGTAGAGACAAGGCAATCCTCAACTTAACAGTTCTGGTTGCAGCCTGTGAATAACTTCCCTTACATTGAGCTCGACTTCTACTGCTTGAAATAAAATAACCGAATTTATTAACTTAGCATCTAGCAAATAGTCACCCTTGGCCTAGCAAAAGATGACTTTTTATATGTAGAAACATATATATATATCTTTTTGAGTTGGAGTCTCACTCTGTCGCCCAGACTGGAGTGCAGTGGCCGCTCCCGGCCACCGCAGCCTCGACCCGCTGGGCTCCGGCAATCCTTCCGCCTCAGCCTTCCAAGTAGCTGGAACTACAGGCGCGCGCTACCACACCCGGCTAATTTTTTGATTTATTGTAGTGATGAGGTCTTGCCAAGTTGCCCAGGTGGGTCTCGAACCCGCAGACTCAGGCAATCCACTCACCTCAGCCTCCCAAGGCGCAGGATTACAGGCTGAGCCACCGAGCCTGGCTCCAGTGACTTTTTGATTGTTTGTTTCCCCGGATGAAGAATGTCCTCAAAGGGAAACATTTTGCTGATGTGGAAGGGGTGACACAAAAAATGGCAGAAGCACTAACGGCATCAAAATGGAGGAGTTCAAACACTGCTCTGAGCAGTGGGAAGTGTCTTGATAGGTATATTGTAGCAAACGGAGAGTACTTTGAAGGTAACTGAAGTTTAAACATGTAAGAAGAAATATATAATGTTTTATAAATAAATCATGGTTTATTTCTGGCAAATTCCCCTCGTAGTAACTCTGTGTTTAATGTTTTGTTCCTGCTTAGTTTTGGGGGAAAAACTATTTAACTATTTACCAATAACTTTTCTTGAACAATTATAAATACATTCCAATACCCAAGCAGGCCTATGGCTTCTGCAGACTTGGCCTGAGTCCCAAACAGAGGGTCCCTGAGGTGATCAGGCACACCCCAGTGAGTTCAAATTCCACTTTGCCACTCGCTGTGTGACTTTGTCCAAGTGTCTCCGCCTCCTTAGACCTCCTGTCCTCAGCTGTGAAAGGGAGAGTTTAACATCCAACTTGAAGGAATTTTGTGAGGCTTAAATGAGATAGTACCCGAAGACCGCCTGGCACACTGTCGGGGCTCAGTACTGAACTGCAGATGTCATGTAATGCAGCAGACCATGTTTCTTTGTGCCTTGTGCTGGTCATGGTCATTTTACAGTTGGGAAGGCTGACGACTGGGCGGCACTGGACTTTCTCAACTGGGGAGATGAGTTCGGGCACAGGGGAACCTCCCAGCCCCTCAGACACATTTGAGGCAAAGGTAGGGTTGGGTCTGAGCACCCCTAAGTCTGCTGAAATTCTCACTTCAACCTTTTCTCTTTCCACCAACTGAAATCATCAGCTGTGCTGTGTGAGGAGGGGCCTTGGCTCTTTTTGCCTCCGCTTCCCTTGCCGTGTGCTTCCCTTGCAGGGTGGCTGTGAGGAATGAACGAGATAATGTGTGTAAAATTGCCTTCTAGAGCCGGCGTGGAGAGTGTTCAGCAGACAGGAGTGGGTGCTTTCAACGACTGAGGGGTGCCCGGGCAACCAAGGGGAGCGGTGGGAGGTCAAATGAGGACTGCAAGACCATGTCATTTACAAAGGCCCAGAATCAGGCTGAAAGGGAAAAGTCAGACAGCACCAAACTGGCAGAGACGTGGCACCGCTGTCCCCTCGCACACGGCTGGTGAGAGTGTCAAAGGATGTAGGCATGTGGAAGCCTTGGCAGGGTCTCCCAGAGCTCAGCACACACGTGTGTCGCAACCTGGCAGTCCCATCCCCAGCTATTGACCCACCAGAAATGTGTCCTTAAGAGCCGCCGGAAGACTTGTTCCAGAATGCGCAGTCTCCTTTGTCATGGCGCAGAGCTGGAAAACCACCCACGTGCCTAACAACAGCAGAACGGGCAAACAGCCTACGGTCATTCCACACAAGGGAATCCTAGACACCAGCGAGAATGGATGAACCAGAACAAACCGGACACCACCTGGATGCCTCACAAGCGAGCCATGAGCCACAGAAGCCAGCCTCGGAGGAGTGCACATTGCACAGCCCTGTCTACTCTCTGGAAGTCAGGAGGGGGGTCCCCCTGGGGGAGATGATATGCAGGGCTCCTACGGTGCTCTTTACGCGGCGTGATCTGGGTGGCACGGGGGTGTTCACTATGCACCATTTGTGCTCTTTTCTGTATGAATGTCTTACTTTGAAAAAGTTTGCTGACAAATAGAATCGTATGCATTTTGCAAGAATGCACAGAAAAGGGCAGGCATTCAAGTCGGGTGCGGTGGCTCACGCCTACTATCCCACAAGGCACTTTGGGAGGCTGAGGCAGGAGGACTGTGGAGCCCACGAGTTTGAGACCAGCTAGGCAACATAGCAAGACCTCATCTACAAAAAATAAAAGGAAATTAGCTGGGCTTGGTGGCTCAGGCCTCGGGAGGCCAAGGCAGGAGGCTTGCTTGAGCTCAGAAGTTGGAGGCTGTGGTGAGCCATGATCGTGCCACGGCACTCCAACCTGGGTGACAGAGCCAAACCCTGTCTCAAAAAATATAAAGTAAAAAAATAAATGCAACAAGGAAAGGCCTGCCACCCTGCATGGTCACCTGTTCTGACCAAGATGGCAGGCAGGAATGGAGGAGAGTGAACGAGGAACAGACACGAAGGGCGCAGCTCTCGCAGGCCAATGGCGGTCATGTGCCTGGCACAGGGTGTTCAGCACAGAGGTGGAAGGGAAAGACGTTTCAGCCCTTGGCACGGGCTTCAGAGGATCTGACGAGGATGAGTCTGCAAGAGGAGATAAATGAAGACGCCTGCGTGCCGGGCCACACTGTTCCACCCGACATCACTGCTTTGGGCTCGCTCACAGGCCATTCCCCTGCTTTGCAAGCTGGGCAGGGAACAAGCGTCACCATGGTGACCACAGTCTAGTCCTCTCCTCCAGTCCCCGCCCTCCTCGGCACTCCCTTGTGCCAGGCACAGTGCTAGACCTTTCGCATGGATATTGTTTCATTAGTTCCTGTGGGCAAAAGGCAGGCAGGTCATTAATGCAGCACAGTGTTTAAGAGCCTGGATTTGGGGATGGTCGACCTATGTTCAAACTCCCCCTGGATGGCTCCACAGCTGTGCGAAGGTGAACGGTGTTGCCTGGCAAAGGCCTTTGACTTCTCGTCTGTAAACAGGGCCAGGGACAGTCCTGGTCACTCAGTGCTGCCCTGAGGACTGTCCAGGTCAGGCACGCACAGTACACTGCTGGTGAGCGGGAAAGGACGGCCGCTGTTATGAGTAGGGCTGGGATTTTGTATGATTCCTGATGTACTGATGGAGAAACCTAGACTCACAAAGGAGAGTTCACCTGCCCGGGCTGCCTTGAAGGGCTGAGCTGGGGTGAAGGCAAGCGTGCCAGCTTCCAACACCTCATCTTAACCCGCTTGGCCAGTCCTTCTCCTTGGGAGCCCAGGTAGGGGGGGACACCCATGTTAGCCATCCCCACACGGCAGGTGGGACAGACAGGGCCTGGCCTTGCCATTCTCCTAGCTCCATCTCAGGCCTGAGGCATCCCCCTACACACACACATGCCAGGTTCCTGCAGCCCCTTCCTCCAAACCGTGGGGTGGTGTGCTTAGGGTTTGGTCCTTGTGGAGGGCTGATAGGCTCTGCTCTGCACATCTGCAGTTATCCCAGAGACCCAGACCCTGTCTCAACCTCGCCAGAGACTCTAGCCCACTCATGGTGTCTCTCTGGGCCTCAGTTTCCCCTTCAGTAGAATGAGGTTAAACACCAAGGAGTGCTGGTCTTTCAGAGTCCCATTGGTGTCCTCTTCTGCTCCGAGACTCTCCCTAGAAGCCCAAGCTGGGGCCTCGCTGCAGCAGGACCTGACTGCCCTGGCCAGCTTTCTGAGGGCTGGGCTGGCGTTTCCATTTCAGAGAGGAGGCCCCTCTCAGGGGCTGCAAGTGTGTTCCTTCCACCGGGAATCACTAATGAGCATCTCCTGAGGGGGGCTGCAGAGGTGAACAAGGCAGAGCTGTGGCCCATAGGGCTGCACCATGTGACACGGAGGATGTGGAGGGGCACCAGCCACTGTCGGACAGACTCACTATGCCAGCGTGCTGGCCCCAGTTCTTCCCCGGTTCTCCCACAGGAAAACAATCTCCTCCCACCCCAAGGTGGTCTTGGGAAGACCCTTGTTGCTAGAGAGATGAGATTGGGACCAGAGACCTTGACGTTGCAGGGAGGGGACGCTCTTCCAGCTTTCCAAGCTGGTCTTTGTGCACAGGAAGTGGGGCCAAGGTTATGCTAAGAAGAGCAACAGAGATTTTTCTAGCAAGCTAGTGGGCGTGCACGTGGCTGGTGTGTGTGTGTTTTGGGGGATACAGGGAGAAATTTCATCCTCGTGACAGGATCATTTCTTTCATCTGAGAACTTTTAGGTTAAAAGTGGCAGCATAGCCCAGTGGTCAGGGGCCCAGACTCTGGCTCCAGTTGTGCCATCTCAGCCAGTCACCTTCTGTCCTCATCCCTTTGTCTGGGCGGCAGTGCTTGCAGGGTGGTCGGGGCACCCAGTGGCTGGACACAGGCAGGGTGCTTCCATGCAGTGCCTGGCGCCCAGAGGGGTGGCCTGAGGGATTGCTGTTAGGAGGGTTATGATTTGGGTATAGACAGTCTCCAACCCTGAATGAGCACGTGGCCTTGGGGACGCATATTTATTTTGAAAGTAAAGATGATTCTGGAGTTAGTTTATTCTGTGCATTACGCAATTCTTACGCAGAATGCAACTCCACAGACTCATGAGTGCACACGAACATTCTAAGCTTTTCTTTGCTCACCCCGGGACTGCTGTCCAGAGCTCAGCCTCTGGCCAGAGAGGGGGCCGAGGGGGCCAGGCCGGGGCCTCCATCCTGCGGGCTCAGCAGTTGCCCCATGAGCCCTCTGGGGAGGAAGGGATTAAACCTCCCCCAGTACACTGGTGAGGAACACAAGGCAGGCATTTGTATTTTAACATCTAATCCATGCACCAGGTCCTGTTCTAAGCACTTCACAGTATTAACTCATTTTATCCTCAACAAAGAGTGTTTCTGCATCAACTTTGTTTTAGCAGGTAGGGAACTGAGGTGCAGAGGGGTTAAGTAACTCGCCCAAGGTCACACAGCTGGGAAGGAACAAAGCCAGGCTTTGAACCAAGACGGGCTGGTTCTAGAGCTAAAGCTCTGCCCACCACCAGCTTCCCAGAATGGGGAGCATCTATTTGCAGGCAAGGCCTGGATGGGAGCCAGGGAGTCTCACGCCCTGGCTTCCCCCAGGGCCCGTCCCAGGAGACACCCTGACAACAATGTAATTATCGCTCCAGTTCACAGATGCAGAGACTGAGGCTCAGCTCGCCCTGTTGTGGGAAGAGCACTGGATGGGAAGTCCTGAGGCCTGAGCTCTAGTACTGACTCTGTTATTGGCTCACTGTGTTATCGCAAGTAAGTCCCCAGAGAGGGCCTCAGTCTCCCCTGGGTGGTGTGAGGGGGAAAAGTTGAGCTCAGAAGTCACTTCTAGCCTTTCAGCCCTGATGTCTTCCAGTGCGTGGGGGTGGGGGGTAGGGTGGGCAGGAGGCACCTCCCAAGGTCAGCAGGAAGAAGCCATTTGAGTCTGGGGACCCGGGGGGCTTCCTCGAGGAGATGAGACTTCACCTTACCTTGAGGAGGAGGTCCCGTGGACATGTTCTACATGGGCTGGGTTGTCAGCCCATTTGACAGAGTGTGCAGCGACTTGCCTTAGGTTATACAGCAATCAAGGGGCGATCTGTGGATGTGAGCCCAGGGCCGTCCGAGCCCTACTCTTCAACATGGCGGACTGAGGAGAAGACACGGCCCCACCCCGGAGCCTTAAGAGGAAGAACTGAGACATGAACACCAACAGCTGGGCCATCAAGCAGAGTGTGCCTGGCAAACAGTAAGTGCTCAATAGACATCTCAGGTAGGAAAGCATGAAGGAAGGGCCATGGTAGACTCCAGCCTGGCAGGTACCCAGGGGCACCACCAAGTAACTAGTCTCAGCTGGGCCCCGTGGGGACAGGAACCTGCAACATTTGGGGGTTGTCCCAGATGCCACTGCACAGATCACACCTTTCAGACTCATTAGAGCGATGTTTTCTGCTTTGCTGGCTACCCGGCAGCCCCGTGGTGTGCCCAGGCCTGGCACAGGAGAGGGCACTGCCTTCCCAAGGTGAGGGCAGGGCAGGACCTGGCCTTGTAGAGCCCCCAGAATTCAGGGTTTCAATTCCCCTTCGCCCCCCAAGGCAGCTGACAAGCCTGGGCCAAGTCCTCCTGCTGTGCCCAACTGGCCCCCACTGCAGAAACCACCGGCTGGGCGGCAGGCAGGTTCTAGAACAATACCGCTTTCCCATGGCAGCAGGGGGAGTGGGCACAGCCTGCCCCAGGCTGTCCCCACAGTATCCTTGACCTCCTTGGTTGCACACCCCCAAGGTAGAGGCTTTCGCCCCTCAGGCTGGCCGTGGTGATGCTGTCCGGCCAGAGCAGGCTTAGGGGTGAGACCGAGCTTCAAGGCATTAACCTCTCTCTTCCTTGGTTTCCTGATTTGTGAAAGGAGTGGGGAGCACACATCTCGAAGGGTGGCTGTGAAAATTGAATGGGTTATTTTTTTAAATGTTTATTTGTGTGGGTTTTTGTTGTTGTTTGTTTTTGAGTCAGGGGTTCGCTCTGTCACCCCAGGCTGGAGTGCAGTGACATGATCATAGCTCACTACAACCTCGACCTCCTGGGCTCAGGCGATCCACCTGCCTCAGCCTCCCTAGTAGCTGGGACTACAGGCATGTACCACCACGTCCAGTTAATATTTTGATTTTTTATAGAGAGACGGTCTCGCTGTGTTGCCCGGGCTGGAATTAAATGGGTTAATATATGCAAAGCACTTAGCATAGTGCTGGGCAAAGAGTAGGTAGTCACGTGCCTCACAGTGACTTCTGGTCATCGGTGGGCCATGTATGGGACTGTGGTCTTGTAGAGTGATAATTCCTATTGCCTAGTGACTTCTTGATGATCCCAACCCTCTGTAGACCTCGGCCCGTGTGTGTGTTTGTGTCTCCGTTTTCAACAAAAACAACAAAAATTTTAAAAGTTTTTAAAAATTAGATTTTAGCTGGGCTAGGTGGCTCAGCCTGTAATCCCGCACTTTGGGAGGCTGAGGTGAGTGGATTGCCTGAGCCTGCGGGTTCGAGACCCGCCTGGGCAACTTGGCGAGACCTCATCTCTACAATAAATCAAAAATCAGCCAGGCGTGGTAGCACGCGCCTGTAATTCTGGCTACTCGGAAGGCTGAGGTGGAAGGACCGTTGGAGCCCAGCAGGTCGAGGCTGCGGTGGCCGGGAGCGGCTACTGCACTCCAGGCTGGGCAACAGAGTGAGACTCCAACTCAAAAAAAAAAAAAAAAAATGCTTCTACCCTGAGAAAATGTGAAGAAGAAACATAACTTATATTTTCTGTCTTCAAAGAACTTTCAATCAGGTGGGAGAGGTAAAAATGTTAACCTTTAACTATAATACTCTTAGGATGAAATGAGCACTAGAGGTAAAGGTAATATGATTCAGGCATACAGAGGAAGGAATAATTAATTCTAACAAGTGACTTTGAGAATGTGTTTACTAAAGAAGTGCCATTTGACTGAGACTTAAGGTATGAACAGAATTTCAGCAAGTAGAGATTTGATGACTGGTCTTATAACTTCTTGAACAAAGACATGTGGTATAAAACATACAGCCACCCCTATCTCACCCTTGGCTGGAATGTAATATGTTTGGGGGGGACGGAGTAGGTAGAAAAATATGCAGCCAAAAATGCAGTACAGATCATGGAAGGCACAAAGTCTATGCAAGTTAGTTAGGACTTCTAAAGTATGTTTGACATATTCTTGATTGGGGGTGTGGGATACATTCCTCAATACTGGTGGGCCCACTACTGATTAATATAAACAGATACGATATGGAGTGAGGTAAGGAGGCATGTAGGAATTTGTAAGAAAAATTAAGTAAAAATAATAAAGTAGATTCAGAAAGAATAAATTGTAAAGAGAATCAAGATAATGCAGAAGTCAAAGGAGAAGTCTATAAAAATAGAGAAATGCTCAACATTAAGTATCACAAACAGTTGTAGAGGTCAAGAAAAGAATACTGGATTCAGTATGTAGGAAGTCTGTAGTGACTTTTAAGAAAGCAGGCTCAGTGAGGTGTTTGGGAGTAGAAAAGAGATAGGAAGGGAAAAGAAAAACAGAAAATCAATGTAGATTTTTTTTTTTCCGAGCAGTTTGGCAGTAGAAAAAACTAGATGGATAGAATTGTAATTTGCTTTTTTTCTTTTCCCAAGGATGGAGAGACCTGAATATAAGTGCAAAGGAAAGGAACAATTACAAAGTGGGGACTTGAACATATAATACTTGGAGAAGCTGACAGGTAAAGAGCCCAATGAGACAGGAGATGATGGGATAAACCACAGGGCCCTCTCATATTAGGTTATGTAATTTACACCATAAAATTTTCAGCCTAGTGCAGTAATTTACACATAGCAGGCACTAAAGCTTGTTAAATAATAATTTTTAAAAATCGTTAAATTTTTTGGATGCAGTAGTAAACTATGTCTGTAATTTTAGAGCCAGGTACAGTGGCTCACACCTGTAATCCCAGCACTTTGGGAGGTGGAGGTGAGAGGGTTGCCTGAGCCCAGGGGTTCGAGACCAGCCTGGGCAATTGGCAAGACCTTATCTTTACAATAAATCAAAAAATTAGCTAGGCGTGGTGGTGCATGCCTGTGGTTCTAGGTACTTGGAAGGCTGATGCAGAAGGAGCCCAGGAGGTCGAGGCTGTGGTGGCCATGAGCATGCCACCATACTCCAGCCTGGGCTGGATGCCCAGCTTTATTTTATTCTTTTGGAGAAACAGGGTATTTTCTGTTGTCCAGGTTGGAGTGAAGTGGTGAGTTCATAGCTCACTGCAGCCTTTAATTCGTGGGCTTAAGGGATGCTCCTGCCTCAGTCCCCTCAAGGTAGCTAGAACTATAGGCATGCAACACCATGCCTAGCTAATTTTTAAAACTTTTTAAAGAGGTGGAGCCTTGCTATATTGCTTAGGCTGTTCTCAAATTCCTGGCCTCAAGCCATATTCAGCCTCAGAGTAGCTGGGACTTTAGATGTGAGCCACTGTGTCTGGCTTTTCACCTTATTTTTAAAGGAGTGAAACCAAAGAGCAACAAACACTATTTGGTTAATTTTTTACACCACATACTGCTCAAGTGAGTTAAAATGAGGTATAAGTTCCATAATAGGGCAAAAATTTTTGTTTGATCAAAAACTTTTAATTGCTAGGACAATAATATTCATGAAATGAAACCTTGTGTACAAATCAATCTGATTTGTAACCATAAAGACTTTTGACTTCCATAGTTCAAAGATCTGTGTATGTGAAATAAGATAAATAGCACTACATAAATATGTAATTATTGAAATTATTCTAGTAAATAGTACAAAGTAAGAGAGACTGGCAGTTAGGAAACAAAAGAAAGGAGACTGGCAGTTAGGAAACAAAACATCCTGTGGTCCAATATTGAGAAAGCTCTTACAGATCTGTCTAAAAATTCATGAAATACCTATAAACATCTCTGAAATCACTTTCTGGTTCAAGATAGTAGATGTCAGACAATCTGCATGTAAAATCGCTCAACCTGCTTTTTGTAACACACTAATAATCCATATGTCAATAGGCAAACCTCTTGTTAAACCAGATGAATTTAAGGAGTTAGGAGGGTCTTTTACAACTTGTTACTTTTCCTAAGTTTTCAATTCTATTTTACACTGGTCATCTTCATCTTGCCTAGTTATGGCTGACTTCAAAGGACTAACTATACCAATTAAAAGTAATTTTAAAAATGTGGTTAAAATACATTTTAGTTCAAATGCATTTCAGATTTCTCAATCATTAAATATTTGTCCCATTTTCAGGTTTCTCAACCAGTATATTGTCCTCAAGTTACATAATTTGTAAGTTTTAAAATATATAAATCTTTCCAAACTATATTTAATATATTTTGGATGGTGGGAAGGTAGAGAAAGCATGCATTCCCTAAAGCTGCTGAACCACTTCTGATTAATATAAACAGAAAGAATCTGAAAGTGAGGTAGGAGGAAACGTAGGTGTAAGCCCCCCACACCCCTAGGCCTCTTGGGTCCCCACCCACAGCAGCTGTGGGTGAAGAAATAAACCTAATTTTGCACCTGAAATCTCTGATCTTATTATATGACAAACAGCCTCCCTGAGGCATAGTGTGACTTTGACTTTCCTGTGATCAGCCCTACTCTTAACTCTGTAACAATTTGTATGCTGTTTCAAAATTGCAAAATAATCATATTAGACTATCATTATAAGTATTTCATAAACATTAAACTTAAAACTAGCCTAGAAGTAGGCAAGAGGATGAATTAATTTAAGATATACACCAGAAAGAGCATAAAAGACAATTAGTGACCACAAACTACTTTGCTAAAAGAAAGTCATGAAGTCCTTCTTAGACCTTTACATACACAAACGTTCAGAAGATCCCTCAAAACGTGTTCATTATTCATCTTTTAAATTCCTATAGGGTCCAGCAAACCACCACTCAGAAAACATGCAAGCACATTCAGAAGACTTGTGAGGGAACTCAATCGGCATTTATGTAAGGGGAAGACATCCATAAACTTAGTCAATTCTTTCCTGAACTATGCATCAGCCTCAAATTCTTTTTGGAAACAAGCTGTTGAAGCAAAGGAATGAGAAAGACCCATCTGAGTATGTCGAGGCAGAAGAGCCAGTTGACAGTAATGGTGTCGAAATCCCAGCAGCTAGGACCTACTATCGTAAACAGACTACTGTGTCACATTTGAAAGGACTCAGTTAACCAAGGACAGGGGGGCTGAGAGGGCAACTACCACATTATGCGTAACTTCCTATTTTTGTACTACAAAAAACCCCCGCCACGCAAAGGCTCTTCGCCTCATTATGACTCTCCCCCTGCAGCACCCCTGCCCTCCACACACCCTTCACCGCGTCTCGCGGATGGGGATGCCAGTCGCCCATCCTGCACCCCGGCTTTACCGCTCCACGGGTCCGTCCTCCCTCCCCCTCCCTTTCCCCGTAAGAACCCTGCCGGTGAAGCAGAGCCTCCCCTACTTCCCAGCAAGGCGCGCGCTCTCGCCTCTCCTGCGGCAGAAAGATCTGGGCCTCCTGCACTTACTGCTTTCCGCCGCCTCAGGGGCAGAGGCTAGGGACGGGGACAGGGCCGGAGCCTGGGCCGGGGCAGGGGCTGGGGCTGGAGCCGCGGCCGGAGTCGGAGCCGAGTCCACAGCCGAAGCCGGGGCCGGGGTCGGGACCTGGACCTGGGCCACCTCCACCTCCTCCTTCTCCAGGGGCAGCAGCTCCTCCTCCGCCATATTCTCCATAGTTACCGCCTGCGCGCCAGGCCGGCCCGGGGACCAGGGGGGGCTCACGGCGGGGTGAGAGGACTGACGTGAGTGGCCACAGGGCTGGATCCCAGGAGTGGGAGAGCAAATGGGGAGGGCGGGATGCGTGCAACAGACAAAAGACGAAGAACCAGTGACCGACTCTGCTAGAGGAAAATAGAAAGCCAGAGGCAGCGGCTCCGGATCTCCGCCCGCTTCCCCGTCCGCTTCCCTTTCCCCGAGGCGTTGCGACGCCACCACACACTGCGCAGAAGCGAGCTGGGGACGGCGTCCAATGAGGTAAGAGAGTTCCGTCTCCAGCGTGCGTCTCCGTTCTCCCGGTCACTCAGAACTCAACCAAGACTACAACGCCCAGCGTGCACCGCGGCGCCGGGGGCGGAGCCGGAGTTCTGAGGCCTCCGAGGAAGGAAATGCAAATCTAACCAAGCGCTTTGGAGCTCTCGGGGGTAGCCGGGATCCGAGCGAAGAACTACATTTCCCAGCAGACGCCGGGCTCGGGGGCGAGTCTCTTTCCCGTGGCCTCCTGTCTCCGGAGTCGCCGCCGCCGCCGCCGGCGCTGGTGAGGTAGGAGCCGGGGGGTGCGTTGACGTTTTGCTGGGCAGGTTCTCCCTCGTCCCCCGCCCCAAGTGGCCAAGTGGGCGGCCGGCCGGACTGGGGACCGGGGGACTCAGGAGTCAGTCGGGCCTGGGCGGGGCGGCTCTGGGCGGATCCGGGGACGAGCCCGCGCCGTGGAGGGTGTGGTTCTGGCCCGGCCTGGCTTCGGGGCTGACCCTTGCCCCGCGAGAGGGCCTGCGGATTCCTCGGCGTCGGTGGGCCGGTTCGCAAGCGGCGCGGCCCGGCTGACTTGGAGTTGGAGTCCGCTCGTCATTTCGCAGGCTGACCCACACCGTGACCCCGACACGCGTCTCATTTGTTTTATTGTTGCCTTCGCCTTCCTGTTGCCAGTATCAGCAGTTCTGTGGCGCGGCCGTAAGCGTCCAAGTGCGTAGGATTTGGGTGTTTTTCCTTGTTTTTAGGCCCTTTTTTTTTTTTTTTTTTTTTGGGTTGGAGTCTCACTCTATCTCCCAGGCTCCAGTGTAGTGGTACGCTCGCGGCCACCGCAGCCTCGACCTCCTGGGCTCAGGCGATCCTCTCGCCTCAGCCTCCGGACTAGATGGGACTACAGGCAGACACCACCACGTCTGACTAATTTTTTGATTATTTTGTAGAGATGAGGTCTCATTATGTCTCCCAGGTTGGTCTCGAACTTCTGGGCTCAAGCAGTGCTCTCGCCTCGGCATGAGCCACCGCGCCCGACCGTTCTTAGGCTTTTCATAACCAGAGCTCTGGGTGTGTAGGACTTCCAGGCACTTGACTGATGCGTTTCAGATCCCCAGGGCATATGCCAGCAAGTCCCCTGCGCCCCCTGCTTCTCTCTTCGCTCCCTGGGCCGACTTGGTGCTTAGTTGTTCTTTTCTTTCCCTTCCGGATAAACCCACTGGGGAAGACGGACAAAACTTGAGCTGTCTGGCAGCCCTGCTTGGGATTGGGCCGAACATAGGCGGCAGGAAAGAGGGAAGCCCATTTTAGTCTCAGGTGTAAGGCACACACTTAGTAAAGCTGATGAATGCCTATCTTCTTGGTGTTTCCTACTTGTTTCAGATCTCAGAGAAGGGAGAGGGTGATTATTTGGCGCTTAGTCACTCTTAACTGGAAGCTAAGCGTTCCCCCCACCCCATAGGAGTATACCTGAAGGGTGTTTTGTTTAAACCTCACCCCAGTTTAATGGAGGTAAATTATCCCAATGAAACTTCTGTGAGATATAGTCGTAAATCCCTTTTAGTGCCCCCAGCAACTTTTAACTAGTAGGCAGCGTGTGCAGTTGACTCACAGCTTAACAATCTATTAAAAATAGGATAATACTGATTGTAATTTATAGCAATATTACTATTTTTGTGTATTATCCAAGAATTATTGATTTTTATTTTTTCTGTTTTTTCCTATTGTTCATGATGATTTTCAATTTCTAAACGGCTGAATGGTTAACTGAAAACTGGATTCAATACATTAACCTCATCGTTCAATACAGCTAGAAACCAGAAGATATAAAGGGTTGGGTTTCAGCGTGGATTTGATAGGGTGTTTTGTAAAGATTTCTAAGCATGGTCCCTGCTCTTGAGATATCCTAAAGAAAGAATCTCTTAAGTTTGAATAATTAAGTAAATGTATTACTTACCTATTGCTGCTGTGTAAATTACCCCAAAATGTAGTGGCTTAAAACAACAATAAACATTTAATACCCCACTGTTCTGTGGTTCAGAAACTCAAATGGCTTTCTGGGTGGGTCTGGCTTTGTTTCTCATGAGGTTTTGCGGTGAAGATATCTGCCAGAGCAGCTGTCATGTCGAGACTTGGTTAGGAGCGCAAAATCAACTGCAAACATAGCTCATCCATGTGCTTGGTAGTTGGTTCTGGTTGTTGGCAAAAGGCCAACAGGTCTCCCGTGGTGGGCTTCCCCACAGGCTGTTTGAGTGTTTTCATGACATGGTAGCTGGCTTTCCCTAGAGTGAGCAATCCAATACAGAACAAGGAAGGCGGCACAAAGTCTAATTGACTTAGCCACATACCACCAATGTAGCAATATCTTATTGGTACACAGGTTAGTCTTATTCATTGTGGGAGGTGACTACATAAGAGTGTGATGACAAGCAGCAAGAATTGTTGGGAGCCATTCTGGAGAGGAAATCTTCCCTCATTTAGTTTGTTTTGATTTGCATAAAATCAATAGGAATTTCAAACTAATGTGAATTTTAAACATTTGTCAAAGTGAACATATAAGTGTTTTTCCTTGGATAGTCCATAATATGGTCATCAGCCAACAATATTGACTTGGTCCAGACTAGGAATGGCAAAGTAAGATTGGGATGGGAAGGGGACAGAGAAATTAATGAGCAAGAGTTGGAAGTGGCTCAGAATGAAAGAGAAGATATTCTGAGGCAGAAGAATTCACTCATTCATTCACTCAGCAGGCATTTATGAGCAGCTCCTAAGTTTTTAATTCTACATATTCAAGGAGCTCAGGGTTTAATAGAAAGACAACCACACAAGCAAGTATGTATTTCGACCCTACTATGTACTGCCCTGTACAAGGTATATTTACATCTGTTGTTTTATTTGAGTATTTCAAAAATCATCTGGATGGGTGATCTATTTTACACATAATGACACCAGGACTCAAAAAATATTGTGATTTGCCTAAAGTCTCATTCACTGAATGACAGTAGGTTTGTTGGGGAAAATGAAATTTATGACTAATTGGTTTTGAGGTATAGGTGGTGCAAAATATAACAGCCCTGCAGGCAGCTAAAAATCATGATCTAATGTTTGAGAGATGTCAGGGCTCAAGGCGTAGTTTGAAAGAAACTGAAAGAAGAATAATTTCTAGTTCATTTTTGATTGTGGTAAAAATACATATTGTATTTTTAATGTTTATTTTAGCTTTTCAGTATGTCCAACAAAGAATCTTATGGGAAAAAAGAGAAGTCTCAGAGGAAAGACACCACATCATCACTCAATTTTGGTGAAAAAGTAAGAATTTTGATTTACTGACGTAAAGATACCTTCCCCCCCAACAATTTAATTTTGTTTAATAAAAAACTATATCTCACTATTATAATGAGTTATGTAAATACTTTGTTCTGCCCAGCTGACCTAGGAGAAGTCATTTGCTTTTCCAACTCGTGTGTCATTTTATTTATTCCTTACAATCCTGTGAGGTAGGTAGTATTATTATCTCTATTACAACAATGAAGAAACTGAGGCTCAGAGAGTAGTTACTTAGAGGTAAATAATTTGCCTAGGTATATTTGACTTCAGTTCTAAGTCCCTAAACCCTCTCATTCTTGGCAGTCAATGGACTTGTTCCACATTTTCTTTTTCAAGTTCCTCCACTTTAGCTGGGATTGCACTCTAATCAGTCAGAATAGCCAGTGCTATGTGGATGAGGCTAATAGTAGGGAAAACACGCTTACCCTGTCTTTGCTGTTATTCTCAGAAGCTACCTTAAGAGGTGATTTGGTTGGTGAAATTTAGGATATCTCATTGAGTTGTGTGTTATTTCCAGAAAGCAAGAATGCAATGTGACTGATGCAACAAAGCAAACAAACGAAAACCATATAATCAGTTTTATTGTATACTCTCTGAATTGTCTACAGTTCATCATCAGAATCAGACAATGTTTATGCCATATTACTAAGGTGAGAGACTGATCTGGCAAAGGTTCATATTCATGAAAGAAGTAACTTCTTTGGTAGCAGGTTAGTCATAAGACTCTTATGACCTTAGTGAAGTTTCAGATATTATTGTAGTTTTTGGTGTTTGTTCCTATTTATTAGCTTTCTGATGACTAATTTGGTCTCTCAGGTGTAATGGAAAGGGGACCCTGTACTCTCTACGGTGTCTACATGACCCCCCACCCTCATTTGCCATTAATAATTGGTGTGCTGTTTGCAGTTCCCTCTCATTCCCTATTAAACCTACTCTAATCAGACTTTTTCTTATGGTCACTCCTCCAAGTACATTCTCATCAAAGCCAGCAATGGATTCTATGTTGCTGAATCCATTGGTCAATTCCAAGACCTCATCTCACATGACCTCTCAGCAGTATTTGACATAAATGTTTACACCTCCTTAAAACACTTTCACCTTGCCCTTTTTTTGTGTGAGTTTGCTTGCTAAGGAAGTCACCTAGCTTTTGAGAAACAATATTCTCTGATTTCCCTCCTTGATGACTGCTTCTCAGTGAGCTTTGCTCGTTCCTCCTCATCTTCTTAAACTGTAACCTTTTTTGGTGCCCAGGCTTGGTTCTTCCAATTTAGTAGATTGTGATTCCATCTTTTGAGCTGCTTAGGACAAAACTGTTGAGGTTACCCTCTACCTGCATCCAGTCTATCAGTAAGTTCTATCACCTTTCTCTTTGTAGTAAATATATAGGCGTACCTTGGAGATATTGCAGGATTGGTTTCAGACCACTGCAAGAAAGTGAGTATTCGCGGTAAAGTGAGTCACACAAATTTTTTGGTTTCCCAGTGCTTGTAAAAATTATGTTTAATGTGCTATGCTGTAGTTTATTAAGAGTGCATTGCATTATGTCTGGAAATAAAAACATTGTACATACCTTTATTAAAAAATACTGTGGGGTGAGGAGGGAAGATTTCTAGGAATTTGAGGTGGCAGTGACTTAGCTCCAGCCTCAGTGATAGAGCAAGATCTTGTCTCTAAAGATAATAATAATAAATAAATACTTATTGCTGAAAAATGCTAACTATCATCTGACCTTCAGCAAGTCATAATCTTTTTGCTGGCAGAGAGTCTTGACTTGATGTTTATGGCTGCTGACTGACTGGGGTGGTGATTTCCTGAAGCTTGAGGTAGCTGTGGCAATGACTGAAAATAAGATGACACTGAAATTTACTGCATTGATTGATCCTTACTTTCATAAAAGATTTCTCTGTAGCATGTGATACTGTTTGATAGCATTTTACTCACAGTAGAACTTCTTTCAAAATTGGGGTCAATTTCCCAAACCCTACCACCTCTTTATCAACTAAGTTTATGTCATATTTTAAATCCTTTGTTGTCATTTCAACAGTGTTCACAACATCTTTGCCAAGAGTTTCATTGCTCATTTATAAGAAGCAACTCCTCATCCTTTAAAGTTTTAGCATGAGGTTGCAGCAATTCAGTCACATCTTCAGACTCCATTTTTAGATCTCTCGCAGTTATTTCCTCCTCGATGTCTTGAACCTCTCAAAGTTACCCATGAGGGTTGGAATCATCTTCATCCAAACTTGTTAGTGTTGATATTTTGACCTACCTCTATGAATCATGTTTTAAATGGCATCTAGAAGGGTGAATCCTTTCTAAAAGGTTTTCAATTTACTTTGCCTGGATCCATCAGAGGAATTATCGTCTATGGCAGCTGTATAAGCCTTACGAAATGTATTTCTTAAACAATGAAACTTGAAAGTTGAAATTATCCCTTGATCTATGAGCTGCAGCATGGATGTTGTGTTAGCAGGCATGAAAACAACATTCATCTCCTTGTATATCTCCATTAGAGCTCTAGGGTGACCAGGGGCATTATTGATGAACAATAATATTTTGAAAGGAATCTTTTTTTCTGAGCAGAAGTTCTCAACAGTAGGCTTGAAATATTCAGTAAACTATGTTATAAACAGATGTGCTGTCATCCAAGCTTTGTTATTCCTTTTCTGGAACATAGGAAGAGTAGATTTAGCATTATTATTAAGGGCCCTAGGATTTTCATAATGGTAAAATGGAGTGTTGGCTTCAGCTTAAAGTCACCAGCTGCATTAGTCCTTAATGATAGAATCAGCCTGTTCTTTGAAGCTTTGAAGCCAGGCATCAGCATCACCTCTCTAGCTATAAAAGTCCTAGATGGCATTACCTTTCATTTCAAGCCGGGCTTGGTGGCTCAGCCTGTAATCCCATGCCTTTGGGAGGCTGAGGTGAGTGGATTGCCTGAGCCCGCGGGTTCGAGACCCGCCTGGGCAACTTGGCGAGACCTCATCTCTACAATAAATCAAAAAATCAGCCGGGCATGGTAGCGCGTGCCTGTAATTCCGGCTACTTGG